>CM060625.1:1340000-1582500 GCA_030578275.1 Meda fulgida | reverse complement strand
TGGTCAAGATCATTTCCATTTATTGGCCTTGACGGAACACATTCTTCGTGTTGTGGCAGGAATGCACAATGAGAACATTTATTTTTCGAACAGATCGATGCCTGGTCATCAGTTTCAAAAGTCATTCTGGTAACACTTTATTTTACACTGTCCTTGTTACATGGATTTAATGTAGTAATAACTAACTAATAAATTTGCATATGCATAATTTCATGCAACTAACCCTAAACCAAATCCAGGAGCACTCCTTTCACAGTCCTGTTCCCTGTCTACTATGTGCTTATGGTAATTACAGTAACACTTTACAATAAGGTTCATTAGTTAACATTAGTTAATGTAATACATTTGTTACAGTATTTATTCATCTTTGTTAATGTTAGTTAATAAAAATACAGCTGTGTATTGTTTGTTCATGTTAGTTCACAGTGCATTAACTAATGTTAAAAATTACAACCTTTGATTTTAATAACGTATTAGTAAATGTTGAATCTAATATTAACTGAGATTAATAAATGCTCTAGAAGTATTGTTCATGTTTGGCTCGTTAACTAAGGTAATTAACTAATGTTAACTAATGAACCTTATTGTAAAGTGTTACCGTACTAACAATAACTGTAATAACAAGGCACTAACTCTGTCCCTAACCTTAACCCATATTCACCTAGTAAATAGTAACCATTTTTCATCCATGTTGAATTAAAGTCATGGGTAACACTTTTACAGTGTCCTTGTTACACACATTGCATGTACTTACTGTAGTAATGACAGTAAATTATGCATAATTACACACAGCTAACCCTATATTAAGTATCTTAATTATTATCATTCCGTATCTACAGTAACAAGGACACATTAAAATAAAGTGTAACTGTCATTTGTTTGTAGCCCAGTAACAAAGCAGCTAAACCTCATTTTCAATTTAGTCCTGACAATCAAATGCAACCTCACACTCATGGACGGCAGCAATATCTGGATCTATCTGGATCTTCTGTCCATCAACCAGCGCGCAGAAGTGGACCGTGCTGAGTGACCTGAGGCTCAGACCAGATCTCACACTCCTCATCTCAGTCACTTACACACACAGCTCATCCCTAACACACTAACGTCATCACAGTGTTAACTGACACATCAGATGTTTCCCGCCTTAAAGCGCATTCAGCACACACACACACGCTGTGTGTGTTTCTCTGGATGCTGCAGCTCCTCCTTTAACCACCAACATTCACTGTGTGTTCATGTATTACTTTCTGCACTCATCCTCTGTGTGTGTGTGTGTGTGTGTGTGTGTGTGTGTGTGTGTGTGTGTGTGTGTGTGTGTGTGTGTGTGTGTGTGTGTGTGTGTGTGTGTGTGTGCGCGCGCGCGCGCGCGTTGGCATCTGGTGTTAAGACCTGGATCTCTCTTCATGGTCTGTTCTGTATATTGAGACACAATAACTCGGTGCTTTCCTGGATTTCAATTACAAAAGGACTTCTTGTAATTATGTAACATTTTAATGCTGCTTTATAATGTTTCTAAGAATATGATGTGCCAAACAGGGAATCAGATTGCGGTTCATTGATTGATTGATTGATTGATTATAAAAACACAAAAAGATATTAAAAAAAAGACCCTGTTAATCATTTCATGGAGTCAGTCATTTGTGGGAAGTGAAATATTTGCTCGGGCAGATGTGCTACACATTTATGTGAATCTAGATCTAAACTGAATACGTAAGGTGATGTTTGGACTCCGGTGTGTGTGACTGGGTAACACTTTACATTCAGGTTCAATTCATTTACATTGATATCACAAATGTACACGGCAATAATCTAGTTTATTGTTAGTGTTTAAATATCTTATTAATTCTTGTTCATTGTTAAAATGTACAGCAGTGGCCAAAGTGATGTCTTCCTAGGAAAAATACCTTTTATTCAAATATGAGAAATGTATTAAAGATTTTGGAAGTCAATAGTTTTATATGTGATAACAATGAAACATGACAAATTATTCCGACAAAATTTTTGCCAGCAAAAACGAGAGAAACCACTAAATATTGATATCTGATTATGTTGTAGTCGATGTGGGGTTTTTTTTTCTCTGTAAGCTTTTTTTTATTCTATGCTGCTTCTTTTTTAGCATTAAAAAAACCTGTAGTTGTTGTTTGGCTTTTTGACCTTAACCAAGTTTAGTGTTCTTCATATTAAAAAAAAACATATATACATGTACGTATACATTTTAATGATTTAATCTTGATTTTTAATCTGTTTATGTAGAAATTGACATTAACTAAGATGAGTAAATGCAAAGCACTGCTGTTTCTTGGTAGCGATTGCATTAACTTGACTTAGTAAAGTGTTACTGATATTTGCTGCTTTGACACGTTAGGCTCTCAGAGTCATGTGACCTCTGCCCTCCTGTCAATATATAAATGACCCTGTGACCTCCCCAGTGCTTTACATTGCATAATTCTTCAGTCTTCAACAGAGTTGTGTTGAAATATACACAAATCCTTTACATGACCAGTCATATCTTTCTATACATTTAACATATATAATGAATCTTGGACTTTTTCAGATGTCAAAGTTGAATCATCTTAAGCAATACTGGTGTTCACAGGAATCGTCACGCAGCTTCACACAAGACTGTGTGGAAACTGTCAGCATATAATGAGTGAATCATAGTTTGTGGTCCACTCTAAGAAGGCAGTCACCGTCTGGGTTGTGTGAACGTAAGCTGGGAGTTTATCAAAGCTAACTTTAGAAACTTAAAATACCACAGTACATTTCGTGGGTGGATGAATGAAATATTATTTACTTGATATTAGTTATGATCGTATTAATTTCCTAAATTTAAACATTTTGGTAGAAAAAGCTAAATGGTAAAAAAACCTTCAATATTAGACACATTTACATTCTCAAAATGAAGGTTCTATATTGGCATCTGTAGTTCCATAAAGAACCTTTGACATATTTCCAGTGCATTAGTTCTTCTGTGGCATCACTGCGAACACCCCTATTGGAACCTTTATTTTAAGAGTGTTTGTTAAAAATATCCTGACACATATACTGACATACATACCAGAACATACAACTATACAACATAATTATAAGATTAATCACAGACAATCGCTTCTACAAATCTGCAAACCAAATTTTGTTTGGGAAATTCATTCCAAGATCTCACTTTCAAGACTCATTCCTCAACAAACAAACAAGACACAAAGGCTTCAGAACAAACGTGGCTCATGTCACAGTCACAGAGGTTTGATCTATGTCTTTGGCAGCTGGTTTATAAATAACATTTTGCTTGGAGTCTTTTTTAAACCTGTAGAGAGACAGAGAGAGAAGCATGTGAAGTCCGAAAAGCAGAGAGCAGTGAAAGTTACTCACAAAAACGGTCCTAAATGAAGTGGTGATGAATAAGATGGGCATGAACATACTTTGAGTACTTTTTCTGCTGTCGATATGTGTACATGGAGAAGACCAGCAATGTGACGGCGAAGAGAACGGCAAACGTAATGGCCAGAACGTGCCCTGCAACAAGCATCATTGTCTCCAGTTGACTTGTGATCAGGTTTGCATTACACATTACAGTAAATGATAGATTCTTACATTCGGCTCCACTAGTCTTCATTACATTGTTGTCTTGTGTTTCAGGCCATGGAGCTTCTCTGGGTTCTGTGGAAAGCAACACTTCATCTACATACACTGATAAATGTGAATTACGCATCATATGTGTTATTTAACAGAATCATGTATCAGGCAAATCCAGCACAATGTATGTTGTAGCCTATAATTTCTCATCTACAGTGGCCTCATTAAGTATTCAGACCATTATACTAAACCTTCAAGTCCAATAGTTCAACAAGTTCAATAACTGTTGATGTTGCAAAATCAGTGTCATTTTCCAGCTCACTTCAATTCAAAACTTGTTCTCATCTGAGAGTCAGTGTAGTTAAATCAATGGCATTACTGAATATTTTCTTGAAATAATATTAAACCAAGTGGCATTTAGATGATTGTTGGGTTTAAAGAGATACAACGCTATAGAGCCACTTAATATTAGGTATTTTTAATCACTTGTGTACATAAATTGTACATGAATTCAAAGCACCTGCATGTAATCACATGTAATTACTGAATGAACCCCAACCCTAAACCTACACTACTCTATCCCTAAACCTACACTACTCCATCCCTAAACCTAAACTACTCCATCCCTAAACCTACACTACTCCTACACTACTCCATCTCTAAACCTAAACTACTCCATCCCTAAACCTACACTACTCCATCCCTAAACCTACACCTACACTACTCCATCCCTAAACCTACACTACTCCATCCCTAAACCTAAACTACTCCATCCCTAAACCTACACTACTCCATCTCTAAACCTAAACTACTCCATCCCTAAACCTACACTACTCCATCTCTAAACCTAAACTACTCCATCCCTAAACCTACACTACTCCATCCCTAAACCTACACTACTCCTACACTACTCCATCCCTAAACCTACACTACTCCTACACAACTCCATCCCTAAACCTACACTACTCCTACACTACTCCAACCCTAAACCTACACTACTCCAACCCTAAACTTACACTACTCCATCCCTAAACCTACACTAACTCCAACCCAAACCTAAACCACTCCATCCCTAAACCTAAACTCTCCATCCCTAAACCTACACTACTCCATCCCTAAACCTACACTACACTACTCCATCCCTAAACCTACACTACTCCATCCCTAAACCTACACTAACTCCAACCCTAAACATTATCTCTCCATCCCTAAACCTACAGTACTCCAACCCTAAACCTACAGTACTCCATCCCTAAACCTACACTACACTACTCCATCCCTAAACCTAAACTACTCCATCCCTACACCTCCACTACTCCAACCCTAAACCTAAACTACTCCATCCCTAAACCTACACTACTCCATCCCTAAACCTACACTACCCTAAACCTACACTACTCCAACCCTAAACCTAAATACTCCATCCCTAGACCTAAACTACTCCATCCCTAAACCTAAACTACTCCAACCCTAAACCTAAACTACTCCAACCCTAAACCTAAACTACTCCATCCCTAAACCTACACTACAGTACTCATCCCTAAACCTAAACTACTCCATCCCTAGACCTAAACTACTCCATCCATAAACCTACACTACTCCAACCCTAAACCTACACTACTCCAACCCTAAACCTACACTACTCCATCCCTAAACCTACACTACTCCATCCCTAAACCTACACTACTCCAACCCTAAACCTACACTACACTACTCTATCCATAAACCTACACTACTCCAACCCTAAACCTACACTACACTACTCCATCCCTAAACCTACACTACTCCAATCCTAAACCTACACTTCTCCAACCCTACACCTAAACTACTCCATCCCTAAACCTAAACTACTCCAACCCTAAACCTACACTACACTACTCCATCCCTAAACCTACACTACTCCAACCCTAAACCTACACTACAGTACTCCATTCCTAAACCTACACTGCACTACTCCATCCCTAAACCTACACTACTCCATCCCTAAACCTACACTACTCCATCCCTAAACCTACACTACTCCATCCCTAAACCTAAACTACTCCAACCCTAAACCTAAACTACTCCATCCCTAGACCTAAACTACTCCATCCCTAAACCTACACTATTCCAACCCTAAATCTACACTACTCCATCCCTAAACCTACACTACTCCATCCCTAAACCTACACTACTACAACCCTAAACCTACACTACACTACTCTATCCCTAAACCTACAGTACTCCATCCCTAAACCTACACTGCACTACTCTATCCCTAAACCTACAGTACTCCATCCCTAAACCTACACTACAGTACTCCATCCCTAAACCTACACTGCACTACTCCATCCCTAAACCTACACTACTCCATCCCTAAACCTACACTACTCATCCCTAAACCTACACTACTCCATCCCTAAACCTAAACTACTCCAACCCTAAACCTAAACTACTCCATCCCTAGACCTAAACTACTCCATCCCTAGACCTAAACTACTCCATCCCTAAACCTACACTATTCCAACCCTAAATCTACACTACTCCCTCCCTAAACCTACACTACTCCATCCCTAAACCTACACTACTCCATCCCTAAACCTACACTACTCCATCCCTAAACCTACACTACTCCATCCCTAGACCTAAACTACTCCATCCCTAAACCTACACTATTCCAACCCTAAATCTACACTACTCCATCCCTAAACCTACACTACTCCATCCCTAAACCTACACTACTACAACCCTAAACCTACACTACACTACTCTATCCCTAAACCTACAGTACTCCATCCCTAAACCTACACTGCACTACTCCATCCCTAAACCTACACTACTCCATCCCTAAACCTACACTACTCCATCCCTAAACCTACACTACTCCATCCCTAAACCTACACTACTCCATCCCTAAACCTACACTACAGTACTCCATCCCTAAACCTACACTACTCCATCCCTAAACCTACACTACACTACTCCATCCCTAAACCTACACTACTCCATCCCTAAACCTACACTACTCCATCCCTAAACCTACACTACACTACTCCATCCCTAAACCTACACTACTACAACCCTAAACCTACACTACACTACTCTATCCCTAAACCTACAGTACTCCATCCCTAAACCTACACTGCACTACTCCATCCCTAAACCTACACTACTCCATCCCTAAACCTACACTACTCCATCCCTAAACCTACACTACAGTACTCCATCCCTAAACCTACACTGCACTACTCCATCCCTAAACCTACACTACTCCATCCCTAAACCTACACTGCTCCATCCCCAATAACAGCAAAAACCCAGTCGCCAAGAGTTTTGCAGAACAACGTGTACAACACATCATAATTACAACACATTATATGCTTACTTGGATCATGTAGCTTTTTTCTAATATAAAGATATTCAGCCTTTTTCATTAATACGACTTCCAATACTTCACTGTAAGTTGTGGAAAAAATCAGGGGCCAGTTGCATGAACATATGGCCGCTAAGTTAAGACTGTGTGTTAAGACCTAGTGTCTCACTGGCGATTAAGGGCTAATCAATGTTACTTTTTGAATTTATATTAGACTAATCTACATTTTGAATGTAACACGGGTCTAAAAGAGCTAAAAGAGACCTGATGTACATCGTACATACTTCCCGTAGCGAATGCTGTGTGGAAAGACGTCAGTACTTTTCTCCCGTGCAGAAGTTGTGCCGCTCTGAAATTTTTGGACAGAAGCTTGTTGTGTTCAGTTTTCAACGAGTCCTCCAATGCCGCTAGCTAGCAGAAGAAAGAAGAACGCATGATTCGGATGAGCTATGCATATAAAAGTCCTTTCATGTGTTTCTGACCAGGTTCGAGGTGAGGTTGTGAATAGCCTGACCTGTCTTCTTGACACTCTGATCGAGTCGTTGAACAGAGTCCAGCTGACCGTCTGAAAGCACGGAGGGGTAGTCAGGGATCCATCGTACCTATAAAACCCCTCCAGGCTGTTTGGCAGAAGATGGCGCACATTAAAACCAGGAATCTCAGTGTTTGACTCTGACAAAAAGACCATTAGATCAGGTTAGACGACGATACATCTCCACTTGGTTCAGAAACATCAGCAATGCTTTTCTTTGTTAACAGATATTAAGGCATCTTCACACAGTTGTTTATTCAGTGTAAAGACACAATGCCACATAAAAGCCAAGCTGAAATAAAGCTGCAAGCAGCGAAGACAGGCAATATGCATTTACAGCGTGTACATGTAAAAGAACGATGTCAAAATCAACTGAATATGCCATATGTACTGCAGCAGCTGGTGCCAGTATGACCATGAACCCCAACGGACACACCGTATAAAATAGACTGACACACACACACACACACACACACACACACACACACGCACACACGCACACACAGAGGCAGAATGAGATTAAAGGATCAGTTGGAGAAAGAAAATTAAACAAAATTTTAGACAAAATACATTTTAAACTGTGACAGAAAGTAGTTTTTGATAATGTCTAAATATATATCAAAATGCAATAGCTAATAAAAGTAATCATGTCTGAAAACTCTATTGGATATATTTGATATAAAAAATGAAAAAAAAAAGTTTTTTACTTTTTATTTGTATTATTTTATATAGAAATAAATGTTGTATAATTTAATATTTATAAGAAATGAGACTCTTCCAGTTTCCCATTTTTGTCCATAATTTAATCCCTCGCCGTGGCAACACCGTTTAAGATATCCAATCAGCATCACAGTTCACAATTTAGCATCTTCAATATATTGGCATCATGTTGAGAAAGTTTGGTGTGAATCGTAAAATGTACAAAATATCTGACTTCCTGTTGGTCAGAGCTAATGACTGTAAATCAGAAAGTTGTCCGGCTTGATGAAAACAATATATGTGCCGAGTTTGGTGACTGTAGGTAAAACTACCCCCCCCCCCCACACACACACACACACACTTTTGTCAAAAGGTGGCGTTACTGAGCTACATTTTCAAGGCTTTGTCCACCATGTCTACAGGCTGACAACTCTGATGTGTGTGTCGAGTTTCATGCAATTTGAAGCATCCTAAGAGTCTCAAAAACACACAAAATAATAATGATTTATGCCACTTCTGAGCAGCATTAAACAGTCCACCTGTCATTTCAGGAGCGTTTCTGTGGCAGCTTTTCAGTGTTAATGTTCCCGTTTCTTACCCTCTATGCTGATGTCTGTTAAAGCAGACAGGATCTTTTCATAGTTGTCATTTTCATGCAGGCCAATCTGTTGAGGAAAAAGTCAAATGAAAATATTAATAAACGCATTGCAAAGACGTTATTGGGATTAATAAAACCACATTCTGCTGCTTAGAAAACTTTACAGTAGGCTGAAAGGTTTTAGTCAAAGACTTACACCGATGAATCCTGCTAACACTGCCAATCCGTCAGCTTTACTCGCAGCCTCAATCAGATTCGCATATTTGGAGTTATAATGAACCATGTGGATCTGGGGAAACGGGGAAATTGTCATAACGTAGTATTACGCAATATGTTACACATTATTTGCAATGATTGTAATCACAAGAATCTGCAAATTGTTTCTGTGTGGATTTTTAGGGAGAAATTGACTTAATGATGGAATCATTTGTTAAAGATAGCTGAGATGTAGGGAAGCCCAAGGATGTGGAAACTCTTTTAGTATTAACATTGTTTTTACACCTTTAAAATATCTCAAAATGTCAAACTCCAAGCAAAATAATGCATTTGCTAGATGTGTGAACTGTAACAGTAAGTATGGTGGTTTGAGAAACTATAGAAAATATGGAATTCAGTTTAAATTTTGTACATGCATTTAATTTGTTAATCAAATTTACTCGTTCAAAATAAGTTTTACACGAATCTG
The DNA here is from genome assembly GCA_030578275.1 of Meda fulgida. NCBI lineage: Eukaryota > Metazoa > Chordata > Actinopteri > Cypriniformes > Leuciscidae > Meda > Meda fulgida. The sequence continues at coordinate 1,573,061 of CM060625.1, read as the reverse complement.
CATCAACTTCTTTTCCTAACTTTTAATTAAAAAATGGAATGTAAAACATTTTATTTCTAAAACAGCAAACAAGTTGTAAAAAATGTTGAACAAACACATAGTCTACATATTTAAAAAACATTCTATTAATAAAAAAACAAAACAATAGACAGTGGGCACAATCTCATGGCAATACGTAACTGTTTTAAGTTTTGGTAAATTGATGGCTAATCCACACAAATGCATCATCCCATTTGCATGTTTTTGTATGATCTACATACAGCCCATTATGGTTATGTACAGGGCTGGAGCTTCATGCTTACATTTATGAAGTTTTTTTTTTTCATATGAATTCATATGATATTGCCAACTTGTGGTTAGTAACAACAGCGGTTTCTCATGAGATCACTTTGTGATTAACAATTAATGGCATGATATTTGCTCTTATTGCCTGTTGCTTTACATTAGCCTCTTCAACACATTAAAATCCACACCTTGAAATTGCTGGATTGTCTTTTCTGTTAACTGTAGGCCTACAGTACTATCTGCTGTTCACACAAACAGCTTTCTGTGGTTTCAGTGAAAGCATTCACACAGCAGCACAAACGTCTTCACATGCCCAGGTGAGCAAAACACTTCAGTTTCACCGGCTGTTGGAGTCACAGCATCGCTGTAAACGGTGACAGTGTATGATTGGCCTAAAGCAGGCGTGACATCATAGGTACTGGTAAGCTTTGTTCACAGAGCATCCCTTCTCATCCCCGTAAAAGCCAGGAGTGATTTACCAGTATGATCTGTATCATCTAGTATTAGTGTTACGAGCGTGGCTACACTTCTCAACATGATCTCTAAACGATTAAAACTCATTGTAGTTTTGCAGAAAAGGCTGCATGTGTGAAAGGCTGTAGTTTTAGAGACCGGCCTCCGTCTCGCTCACCTCCGCAGGGTAATGCACGTTGTCTACGGTGTGCTCTGACCCAGGGACCTCTGTAGTTCCCCAGTGGAAGTGAAGCTGGGCCGCGACGTAAACATGGTCGAATCCCGCCACGATGCGCATGCCGCTCGGCAGGCTCAGCTGCACTGCCAGAGGAGATACACATGCACTTCAGGTTCAGTACAACATACGCCAGCGAGATTTTCAGACAAAAGCAATGCAAAGAAGTCAAACAAATCAGAAGAAAAGTCTGGTTTCAACCGAGGGCAAAAGTGTCACACTTTATTTCATTATTTACTTTCTTTTTTGAACACAAAATTAAATTAAAATTATTTTTTTATAATTAAAAAAATATATATAAAAGACCTCGACTTCTCTTTAAGCTTTAAAAAAGGATGCAAAAGTATCATAAAATAATTCCAAGCAACTGTTTTTTGAATGAATTATCCAAATTTAACAGCCTTTTATTTGGTGAAATTTAATCTTTCAAAATCAATATCAAAGCAACCGGTAAATAAATAAAGTTAAATTAAGTCCATTAAGTATTATTTAAAGCTACTCTTTCAACTTATATTCCTCTAGCGGTAAAAATATTAAACTGGCAACAAGTGACCTTCTTTGTGAGTGAATTTATTAAAACTAAATCATTTACTCAATAAATTTGATCACCACTGATTCAGGAACAAAACATGTAACAGTCATTGAAACATTCACTCAACTGTTTTGGGTCATATTTGTGTTGCTCGGAGATGTAACAATTGCTTTGACTTCATTTTAAACAAGTTTTGTTGAAGCAAAAATACACAAAGTAACTTGGAATATCGTGTTTAAAATTTAGCCGAACTAAAACGTCCCTGTTTTTAATTCCAGAGATGTTTTGTTCTGGTGTGAATATAGTTCCACATGTGAGATTTGTCCGAGCTGAAACTCTTGTGTTTGGGGTGACGGGGCCTTGACTTACATGTGTGTCCATTGTTGATGAGTGTGAGAGCGGGGGAGCCGGTGAGATCATAGCCCTCCAGTTTAATGGCAGGGAGTGTGGGGTCGTAGAAAACCTTACGCGTGTCTATGTTGACTGGAGACTGAGACTTTCCACTGCAGTTCTCAAACGCAGACGGCCATGTGTCCTGATCTGAGACAATGACAATCATTAATAACAGCCTGAACAATATCACTTTATTTAAAAGTTCAGAGCCTGATGACAAATAGCAGAATTCTTCAAATGTATGGGACTAAATACAAAAAAACACTAGCAATAGATAAAGCTTCTTTAGGACACAGTTGAATTTCGTTGCAAAGACGAGCATTTATGGTTAAAAAGTATATAAATGTTTATTTTTTTAGAAAATGGCTGATAGTTTGTCTAGATGAGACTCTTATTCCTCGGCTGGATCGGGTCGAGACTTTGAAGCTGCACTGAAACTCACATTTGGACCTTCGACCCGTTGGACCCCATTGAAGTCACTATATGGAGAAAATCCTGGAATGTTTTCCTCAAAAACCTTTTTAACTGAAGAAAGACATGAATATCTTGGATGGCGTGGGGAGGGTAAATTACCAGGACATTTTAATACTGAAGTAAACTAATCCTTTAAGGTTCTCGTTCATGTGGTTCATTTAGTACAAACCACTGACTAATTGGTCTTTCGTTGGCTTTATGAGCGATACAGGTGGGCGACGATAGGCCATGAAGTGCTCTATAATAAACAAGTTTATACATTTCAACAATGAAAATGCTCATCATCCACAAGTGAATAAAGTGGCACAATCCTACCAGACTAAATCCTGTTATGTTCAACAAAGGTCTACAAACATTAAACCAACTGAATAACTGATAAATAACTGACAAGGGACAAAGAAACATGAAAAGCAGCAAACAGTAAAGTATTGGCAGAATATATTGCTAAGAAGTTGAGTTCTGCAAGCTTATCCTGAACACGTACAGTGCTCACGTTCAACAGACACGCAGAAAACAATGAGCTGAAACGCTCTGGTGTGCGTAATGTTCATGACACAGATTGTGAAAGGACATACAGTTCACCGTGTTTCTGACTGACAACATGAAGAAAAAAGTCACGCAGAGCAAAAATTACTGCAATTAATCTTCAAAGACTGTCATTTTGTTTTTACGTGTATTTGCTTTTTTTAAGGATGTTTTGTCATGTGAAACTACTGAGATGAGCGTCCGTGTGACGCAGCGTGAACAGCAGGACACGTCTTCAGGGAGACATCCCACAGTCGACGTGTCCTCTCCTCCGCTTTCATTATTCAGATATGCTTAAACATCATTCTTTATTCACTCTTAGTACGTGTAAAAGAGTACATGTCACTTACTAGCGTGATTCCACGTTGACCTGATTTGATTGTAATTACATTTTTCATTTGTTATGAAATGACTTGTGCAAAAAATCTAGTCTTTTAATGAAATAAGTGCTACAGAATTTCTAAACCAAATAATATAAATTACGATTCCCTTCACTCACTATATAGGCTATTACAGTGTTGTAGGTCATGACTCATTAAAGTACTGTAACTATGAGACTCTCTGCTTGTAAGTTTGCAATTCAGCTTGGTGCAAAACCATAAGGAAAACTCTTAAAGGTTATTTAAAGGAAAAGGAAAGGAAACAAGTGATTGTGGGCAGTTCTAGTATATATATATTTACCATGGTAACCCCACTGGTGCTGATGAGAAGAACCTGTGAGGAATGGAAAGAGATTAATTACGTCAGGAAAGCTTGACTGTTAAAAATATTGTTATTTGCTGGTATAGCTAGTAATCTTTGCACATATTTTCCATCACTGAACATAATTCATGGTTGCACTACTAGCTCTATCAATAAAAATAATAACACTAGAGCGGAGTGTAGGTGAAAAACTCATACGTAAATTCAATCATTCAATTTTAAATACTAAATATTAAATATGCTTCCTTGTAAACTCTTTAAACAGAGCCAAAGACACCCACGGCATGTGTATATCAAATATGTGAAACTTATAGTCTATACATGCTAAATTTTAACTTACTTGATCAGGGTTGCAGAATTATAATGCTTTTAAGTTATAGCGTTGACTGTACAGTAAGATTTGTTTTAATTAGGGGTCGTCAAAATATCCATTAATATGTTTAACCTTGTAAAGCCATAAAAAACTCTTACAAATCACAGTTTTTTAAATTGACCTTTTTAATGAATCTTTAGACCAAATATTTTATAAAAACCTATTTTAAAAATTGCATACGTGTTTTTTGTTGAATCTCATATTTGATACATCAGACTTTTATGATATAGTGAGAATATGGAGCTCATAATCAAGAAAAAAAAACTTTATTCAGAAGGAAAATATGCAGTTAAAAATATGCAGTTTGCTGCAGATGCTGATATTTACATGGCATAAAAGTATGGAAATTCTGATGCTTTTAACATCAATAATATCTTTATTATAGTATAGCAGATTCTTAATTCATATAAATATCAGTCAGACTCCTCACTCTGCCAATCTGCCAATAATATGTCTAAGTAAGATGATATTTCAATGTTTAGTTTAATAATCAAAGCTCTAGTTTTAAAACACTTAATGCAATGCAATACAATCATGATTGAGAGATGAACAAATAAACCTTCCTCAAAAGTCTGATGATCATATTTGTTGCTCATGATTTTTCTATAAAATGTTTCCTGGATAATCAAGTAAACCTGAGTTGCTTCAGTCCAGTGAATGTTCATCTTGAAATACCGTTAATAAGGCTCTGTCCTAATAACTCTGGTCTCTGCAAATACATGAAGCTGCTTGTACCCCCAGTGACCTAGTGTTTCCAAACTTTCAACAAACTTTTAGTGTATAATACTATGAGAAACAGTAATGATATCCACTATTACTGTAATATACTAATGCACTACTAGAAAATGAGTATTCCTTGGACGATTATTTGAGTCCTTCCAGAGCAACCCAGGCTCAGGTAAAGAAAGACTGGGAGAACAGGTTTGGTCATTCTGAGCAGGACTGAGAAAGACAGTATCTTTTCCTTCTTCACACACATCAGCACACTCACACAATCCCTCCTTCATTCAGGGCAGTCAATGTGAGCATTATGTGCTCCAGGACAGACGGCTGATGCTAAGATGACCGCTGAACCTGATCTGCATTAAACCAATTCAACGCTCAGGCCACAGCGAGAAAAGGCCACGCTGCTGAGACTTTCAAAAGGCCGATGCTCTTTCTGCAATACAGAGCTGTCAAAACACTCAGGCCACGTTTCAGTCGGTATGAAAGATTGCTCATCTGCTCATCATAGAGTCTCAGTCATAATCATGACTTTATGTGCAGTGTGTTTCGTGGTCAGCACTAGATCAAACTCCTGTGAGCTTTACGTAAAGGTAAATGTGTGTGCATTAAATGCCCGACACTGAGACAAAGACCTCTCGACGTGATGCTGATGTTCAGAACAACATCACTCTCGCATCGCTCATGTTTGCCTTTTGCTGTCATTCACTTTGAAACTGACACATGAAAGTCACCATGAAATCACAATTGACAAATCATATAAATGATTTATCAGTGCACATCATTATTGATTTAAATTCATGTTCCTGGTAATCTTGAATCAGAATATCTTCAGCATCTCTTCTCTTCTCTGATGACGGGGGCGGAGCTATAACCTGTCACTCACATGAGATCCACCAATAACAGACCACAACCATCCAATCATCCAATCAATCCCTCACAGACAAAATCAAGCCCCGCCCACATTTGATCTTGTTCCAGAAGCTTATTCACTCGGATATACGCCACAATAGGGGAAAAAACGATTACAGCTTCCAGTTAATGCCGACTCTTAGTAGATTTGATGCAATTCAGGCACACACTTTACCTCTATGGAGCTCTATATGTTTCAGCAGTGCTTTTACAACTGCTTTAACACATACCTTTTTGGAAATTTTAGTTTGTAATTGTGATTTTTAATTTAAGTTCTTTATTATGCCAAGATGTGGCATCTTCATTTGTTTGTTTTTCCCTATTTCCTTTATACAGCATTTTCTGTATTTTGAATTTATGCGTTTTTTGTACAGATGACTTAATTCCTGACTCCTCCTGGACCACTGACGCAGGTTTAATACGGTGGAGACTCTTTCTCACGCACACTTACCCTTACAGGGAATATCCAGCAGGTAGCCGCTTTTGAACAGGATCAAACTCAAAAATATCCTTCTCATTTAGGATTGTTCTAGTTTGTCAGGTTTGTGTCAGAATGTCAGTATGGGAAGCGATGAGCTGGAGACGCTGGGACACTCTGAGCGGCACGTAGACCAAACGCTCTCCAACCACAAGAAACCACAAACCATCCAGGAATATGTGATGAATGTCTTACACTAACACTCACAAAACTCAGCAAGAAACATCAGCTTTAAGACTTTCATGGAGGATGACATGTTCTCTCTGCGTTCATTACTGCTAACTGCATCTTTGTTTTTATGGAGGAAATTAAATATTTGCAGTGTTCTGACTTATCAATGTGATCCTGGAAGAAGGACTTTCCTGTTTGCTGAATTATCACTTTTCATTTTTCTATTCACTCATTATCAATGACACCTTGCTTCATGAGCTATTTCACAATAAGCTAACAATAATTAAACATTAACTGGCAACCATAATACACACCCTTCCCTTGATAATCAGCGGGTTAACAAAGCAATGAAGATATACAGGTACAATTGACATCAAATAAGCTAAAGAAAATATTGATTATATGCTCATGCTGGTGTTGAGGTGATAATTACTCATGTAAGTGAAATTTCCTTTTAGGCTATGTCCCTGAATGCACTTGTTGTGTTAAAATCAGAGAGACGTTCACATGGATGAAAGCCAGTAACACCCAAAGTCAACAGTCATGATCAAGTCAGCAGGAGAAAAATTACCTCACTTTCATCATGTGCAGTTTTTGCTAATTTCACATAATAGTTTTTCTCAGTAATAATTGCTACTTCTGTGGCTTTGAATGCATAATTTTTCTGCAATCAACTTGACTATGACCATTTGACTACACTTTAAACTAATTAATATATTAAAAGCTCAAGCTTTTTTCCTTGACATGCATGTTTTAGCTCTTCTAGAGTTTTTATTTACTTCTCTGACTCTTCACTAAAGACCGCAGAACTTTGCTAAAAAGCAGGAGAAAACCAGGAAAATGAACGGACTCAAATATAGATCAGCAGAATTTCGGTTGGATTATTCACAACACACAATGACACTGATGGAGGCATAACTGATTTTAAGCTCACATGCAGATATACTCACCTTTACTGTGTTCCCCGTCATCCCTCTCGCTGCTCCCGTCTTGCTCAGAAGATGAAGATGCAGTGACGAGCACCTGGAGATGAAGATGAAGGATGAGGAGCATGAGCAGCAGCATGGTCACCTCACAGGTCCAGTCTCGCTCACACGCAGAACCGGTCTCTCTCAGCCTGTGCTGGAGGGACTCACAGGAGCCTGGACTGGGGCCGGGCTAAACACAGTAACCAATCACAACGCTCAAGGTGCCTGGACATCTCTCTCGCTCTCTCTCTCTCTCTCTCTCTCTCTCTCTGTCTCTCCCCCTCTCTCTCTCTCCCCCTCTCTCTCTCTCTCTCTCTCTCTCTCGGTCTCTCTCTCTCTCCCCCTCTCTCTCTCTCTCTCTCTCTCTCTCTCCCTCTCTCTCTCTCTCTCTCGGTCTCCCCCCCCCTCTCTCTCTCTCTCCCCCTCTCTCTCTCTCTCTCTCTCTCTCTCGGTCTCTCTCTCTCTCCCCCCTCTCTCTCTCTCTCTCTCTCTCTCTCTCCCTCTCTCTCTCTCTCTCTCGGTCTCCCCCCCCCCCCTCTCTCTCCCCCCCTCTCTCTCTCCCTCTCTCTCTCTCTCTCTCTCTCTCTCTCTCGGTCTCTCTCTCTCTCCCCCTCTCTCTCTCTCTCTCTCTCTCTCTCTCTCTCTCCCTCTCTCTCTCTCTCTCTCGGTCTCCCCCCCCCCCCCTCTCTCTCTCCCTCTCGGCCTCTCTCTGTCTCTCTCTCTCTCCCTCTCTCTCTCTCTCTCGGTCTCTCTCTCTCTCCCCCCCTCTCTCTCTCTCTCTCTCTCTGTCTCTCTCTCTCTCTCTCTCTCTCTCTCTCTCTCTCTCTCTCTCTCTCTCTCTCTCTCTCTCTCTCTCTCGGTCTCTCTCTCTCTCTCTCGGTCTCTCTCTGTCTCTCTCTCTCTCCCTCTCTCTCTCTCTCTCGGTCTCTCTCTCTCTCTCTCTCTCTCTCTCTCTCTCTCTCTCTCTCTCTCTCTCTCTCTCTCTCTCTCTCTCTCTCTCTCTCTCTCTCTCTCTCTCTCTCTCTCGGCCTCTCTCTCCCCCCCCCCCCCTCTCTCTCTCTCTCTCTCCCTCTCTCTCTCTCTCTCTCTCTGTCTCTCTCTGTCTCTCCCTCTCTCTCTCTCTCTCCCTCTCTCTCTCTCTCTCGGTCTCTCTCTCTCTCGGCCTCTCTCTCTCTCTCTCTCTCGGTCTCTCTCTCTCTCTCCCCCTCTCTCTCTCTCTCTCTCCCTCTCTCTGTCTCTCTCGCTCTCTCTCTCTGTCTCTCTCTCTCTCTCTCTATCGAGTGCATGCTGGGAGTTTGTGGACGGAGCGTGAGTGTGTGTTGGAGTGAGCTCTGCGGTTTGAGTGAGTTTTCTATCTTTTTTTCTATCTCTTGTGGTTCTTGTTGTTAGGTAAAGAAGAAAGTGTGTAGTGTTTGTGAGGAGCGTCGTCGGTCAGTGTGCACTGATCGCCATGGCGGCGCCTCAGCACGCGAGTTTAGAAAGTTTAACGCGGCGGCACGGTGTTAAGGTTGTACCCGCGGAGCGTTGCTCAGTTGAGGACTGCGTCCTCGCTGTTGCTGCTGTGGTTGGTCATGAGTGCATTCTTTCTGCGTCAAGAATGAATAGCGCAATAGTGATGTTTTTGAACAATGTTGACAAAGTCAATCAAGTTGTAGAGACCGGGATTGTTGTGAATGATTCACTTACTCCAGTCATGCCTTTAGTACAACCAGCGAAAAGAGTAGTATTGTCAAATGTCCCGCCGTTTATTAAAAACGAAGTGATTGAAAGGGAGTTGTCCAGACACGGAAAGTTTGTGTCAAAAATGAAGAAAATCTCACTCGGTTGCAAATCACCACAGTTGAAGCACGTTGTATCATTTAGGAGGCAGGTGCACATGATCCTAAATAACCAGAATGAGGAGCTTAATTTAGCCATGAAGTTCAAGATTGAGGATTTTAATTATGTTATTTTTGCTACCTCAGATGCGATGAAGTGTTTTGGTTGTGGACAAGAGGGTCACGTGATACGCGTGTGCCCTGAGAAGAACGCTGATCAGAATCACAATACAGCCGAAACGCTTAATACAGATCATGCACAAACGAGTGATACAGTATCTTGTGTTGGAAAAAATGGAATTGACGATCGTGAAAGTAATAAAAATGAGAGTGTGGCCACAAACGAGAATGTGCATGAAGGTGGTGTTTCTGAGGTCAGTGAGAAGGCCATATTAGAGCATGGTGTGGATGTTGACATGACAGATGATCAGAGTTTTTTTAAAACACCGACATTAAAAAGGAAAACTAAGACCAAAGGAAAAGGAAAAAGGGCTAGTAAAAAAGCTAATGGGATGGCTGGTGAGGATGCAAGGGAGGGGGACTCGGAGTCCAGTAATGTTGAGGAGTCTGTTGTGGAGAGTGACTGTGAATCTTCAGACTCTGTGAGCTCAGCTTCACTGAAGCGATCTGTTCGCAGCGCTTACACATCGGACAAAATTAAAACGTTTCTTCAGACAACGAAGGGCATGAAAGGTGTAAATGTAGAGGAGTACTTCCCAGATCGTGAGAGGTTTATAGATTCAATCAGGGCTTTAAGGAAGGAGGGTGGGTTTTTCACTGAGCAAGAAGTCTTTAGGCTGAAGAAAATTGTCCAGAAGTTAAAATTAAATTTATTGAATGATGATTTTGAATCAATCTAGTTTCTTTTCTTTTTTTGTGAAGTTTTTGTTATTGGTGTGCTCATATTACTTTTTTATGAGTAGAATAAGATTGGGCACACTTAATTTAAATGGTGCACGAGACAGCAAGAAAAGAGCAATGCTTTATGAACTGACTAGACAAAAGAAAATTGATGTAATGCTGGTCCAAGAAACTCATAGTGATGGCTTTAATGAGAATGAATGGCTAATGGAATGGGATGGGCCGATTATTTTAAGCCACAAAAGTCACTGTAGTGGTGGCTTAGCTGTACTTTTTAAGAAAAACTTTAAACCAATTTCATATGAGGTAGAACATGTTGTTGAGGGACATCTATTGAAAATAACAGCAAAATTTGAAAAAATGTTTTTAGTTTTTATAAATGTGTATGCTCCTGTTGTTGGTCCTGAAAGGGTTGTTCTTTTTGATAAATTAAGTAATATTTTGTCAAACTGTAAAGAGGAAGAGTTCATATTTGTTGGAGGGGATTTTAACTGTACAGCAAATGATGGAATGGATAGGAATCATAGAGAGCCACATCTAGCTTCTCAACATGCTATAAGAAAGCTTATAGAAGAACATGATTTGTGTGATATATGGAGAACTCTATATAAAGAACAAAGGCAGTACACATGGGCGCACACGAGAGAAAATTATATTTGTATGGCTAGATTGGATAGATTCTATTGTTTTAAGTACCAGTTTAATGTTATTAAGAAATGTGAGATTTTGCCTTGTGGGTTTTCTGATCACAGTCTAGTAATCTGTAGTGTTTTCATCACTAATATAAAGCCTAAGAGTGCCTATTGGCACTTTAATACCTCTTTGTTACAAGACCATTTTTTTAAGGATGTTTTTATTTATTTTTGGAAACAGTTCAGTTCCAGGAAAAAAGATTTTTCATCCCTACAACAATGGTGGGATCATGGGAAAAAAGAAATACAGCAACTGTGTCGTCAGTACACTCTCAACGTATCCAAGGACATTTCCCAATCTATGAAAACCTTAGAGATTGAAATAGTGGAACTTCAGAATTTGGTCGAGTCCACAGGAAATCGAGGACATATTGAGCTCCTCAAAGTTAAAAGAAGGACTCTAGATAACCTGTTAGGCATCAGGGCACAGGGAGCATTGATCCGGTCACGTTTTCAGAGTGCGGTAGAGATGGATGGCCCAACTAATTTCTTCTTCGGTTTGGAGAAAAAGAATGGTCAAAGCAGAATTATACATTCTTTATACTCATTGGAGGGTATAGAAGTGGTGGAGCCTAAGGAAATCAGAAAAAGAGCTGTATTATTTTATTCTGAGCTTTATAAAAGTGAACATACAGAGGAAGATGAGCTGGCCAACTCTTTTTATATGGGTTTGCCTAAAGTTCCAGATGAGACCAATTCTTGGCTTGAGAGGCCGCTTTCAGCAGCTGAACTGCATGTTGCTCTGCGGAGCATGGATTGTGGTAAGGCCCCGGGAATTGATGGTCTACCAGTCGAGTTTTATAAAACGTTTTGGTCAGTGTTGGGGGGTGATTTGCTGGCTGTGCTCAACGATAGTCTGGCCCGAGGCTTGCTACCTTTGAGCTGCAGGAGGGCAGTCATTACCCTGTTACCCAAAAAAGGTGATTTAAAAGAAATAAAGAACTGGCGCCCTGTTTCACTTTTATGCTCTGATTTAAAGCTCTTTTCCAAAGCTTTGGCCATTAGATTGAGGGAGGTAGTTGGGCAGGTTATTCATCGTGATCAAACTTACTGTGTGCCTAACAGGTCTATTTTTGATAATGTTTATTTAATTCGGGATATTTTGGACGTCTCTAGGCTATTGGACATAGACACTGCTCTCATTTCTCTAGATCAGGAAAAGGCATTTGACCGGGTTGAGCACAGCTATCTCTGGCGCACGCTAGAAGAGTTCGGGTTCAGCTCTGGTTTTATAGCCATGATTAGGGTTTTGTACCGGGATGTTGAGAGTGTATTGAAAGTGAATGGTGGTCTTAGTGCTCCTTTTAAAATTAACAGAGGTATTAGACAAGGCTGTGCACTTTCGGGAATGTTGTATGCTCTTGCCATTGAACCTTTATTGGTTAAGATCAGAGAAAGAATTGAAGGTTGGACCATACCTTGCTCTGGAGCCAATTTTAAGCTGTCTGCATATGCAGATGATATTATTGTTTTGGTCAAAGGGCAAAATGATGTTGATCTTCTTAAAGACATTCTAGACAAATTTGGTCTAATTTCCTCTGCTAAAGTTAACTGGTCCAAAAGTGAAGCCATAGTAAGTGGTAACTGGTCCCATGGTCTTCCTAAACTACCAGGTGATTTGTACTGGAAAAGAGATGGGTTAAAATATTTAGGAGTATATGTTGGCAATGATTCAATGTTAGGCAAAAATTGGGAAGGAGTTTTAGAAAAATTAAAGGGGCGATTGGAAAAGTGGAAATGGCTTTTGCCAAAAATGTCTTTTAGAGGGAGGGTGATAATAATTAATAACCTGGTGGCTTCAGTTTTGTGGCATCGTTTGGCCTGCATTGATCCTCCAAATGGACTTCTGAGTAAAATTCAAGCCAGTATGGTGGATTTTTTTTGGAGCACTTTTCATTGGATACCGCAGAGCATACTTTTTCTACCCAGAGATGAAGGAGGACAAGGACTTATCCATTTGCCCAGCAGGGGGGCAGCTTTTCGACTTCTGTTTATTCAGAGGTACCTCACAGGACCTAAGGATCTAGTCTGGAGAAAAGTGGCTGATGCGATTTTTAATCAAGCTGGTGGACTGGGATTGAACTCTGTCTTGTTTTTGATGGACTCTAGTAAGCTGCAGTGCAACGGACTGACTCTTTTTTATAAGGGACTTTTTAAAGTTTGGAACTTATTTGAAAAACGGAGGTTGGATGCGACTTCCTCGTTGTACTGGCTTTTGGAGGAACCTCTTGTGCATGGAGCGCGGTTTGATGTTACGTGTGAAGTTACACCTGGACTGCTTCATTGTTTAATTTCCACTAAGACATTAAAAATGCATCATGTGTTGGATGTTGCTGGTTCTGGTTTAAATAATGCTCAGTCCATGGCCACATATCTAGGTGTGCGGTCGGTACGGTATGTAGGAAAAATTCTGGACCTTTTTAAACAGAAACTAACAGAAGAAGAAAATAATCTGTTAATTGAATTTCATAATGGGAAACTGGTTCCTAATAATACAGATCCCTTTCCAAGTATTTTTCTTAGTCCCAATCTCAAAGGACTGTCTGGACCTTTTCTGAACCTGAGAGGGCTAGAAGGGTTAAGTTTGCAGGATATTCAGAGTAAAGTCTTGTATAAATGTCTTGTAAAAGTTTTAAATAAAGCAAATTTAAAAGAACGCAGTGATACAGTGTGGAGAGAGAAATTGGGAATAGATGATGAAAATAAACCTGTTTGGAGAGTTTTATACAAACCACCAATTGAAAAACGCACAGGTGATATTCAATGGAGAGTTTTACACGGCGCAGTTGCTGTAAATGCATTTGTGAGTTTGATTAATCCCAATGTATCAAGTGATTGTCCTTTTTGTAAAATGAGGGAGACAATTTTTCATTGTTTTTTAGAATGTTCAAGACTGAATGATATGTTTTGTTTTCTTGATGTTCTTTTCATGAATTTTGGGGAGATTTTTTCTTCTAAGATTTGGATTCTTGGACCCAAATATAGTGTGGCACAAAGAATAAAAAGTCAATTGTTGAATTTTTTAATTGGGCAAGCCAAACTTGCTGTTTACCTGACCAGGAAAAACAGAATAGAAGGTAGAGAAGGACAACATGTGGTTATTGTTTTTAAAAATATGGTAAAAGCAAGAGTTATGCTTGATTTCAAGTTCTATAAACTAATGAATGATTTAGAAAGTTTTTTGCACAAATGGTGTTTTAATGGAGCTATTTGTACAGTTGAAGAAGAAACGTTGATCTTTACTACCATGTTACAATAAGTCTTGATTTTTGTACCTCTTTTTTGTTTCTTTGGACAATGTGATTGGATGTTTTGCTGACGTTGTAGTGATATAAATAAAGTGTGTTGAAAACTCTCTCTCTCTCTCTCTCTCTCTCTCTCCCTCTCTCTCTCTCTCTCTCTCTCGGTCTCTCTCTGTCTCTCTCCCTCTCTCTCTCGGCCTCTCTCTCTCTCCCCCCCTCTCTTTCTCTCTCTCTCTCTCTCTGTCTCTCTCTTTCTCTCTCTCTCTCTCTCTCTCTCCCCCCCTCTCTCTCTCTGTCTCTCTCTCTCCCCCTCTCTCTCTCTCTCTCTCTCTCTCTCTCTCTCTCTCTCTCTCTCTCTCTCTCTCTCTCTGTCTCTCTCTTTCTCTCTCTCCCCCTCTCTCTCTCTCTCTCTCTCTCTCGGTCTCTCTCTCTTTCTCTCTCTCCCTCTCTCTCTCTCTCTCTCTCTCTCTCTCTCTCTCTCTCTCTCTCTCTCTCCCTCCCTCTCTCTCTCTCTGTTTCTCTCTCTCTCTCTCTCTCTCTCCCTCCCTCTCTCTCTCTCTCTCTTTCTCTCTCTCTCTCTCTCTCTCTCAGAGCTAGAGTGTAACCAAATCTCTCACTCTCTCATAAACCACATCTCTCCCTCCTTCCTTGATCAAAGTTCAGTGTGAATGAGTTTCAATCTGAGTAGCTAATTCTTTCAAAGGCTCTTTTTCAGATTTAATTAGCTCATAAAAGTCCTAAATTTGCAGTCTACAGTTTAATGGCACAAGTATTTTACTAACTTAACAAACTTGAAAAAAAAAACTTCTTTCGATTGTGGATTAACGTGGCACTCATTTTTAATCTGAAAACCTTTTCAAAATCTTTACACAGTTGTATTTTACAACATGCAGATGGCACTTGGATTTTTGAAATATTTTGTCAAAGAAACCAGAATTCATTTGCAAAACAAAAATTATTCTTCAGCGATATGTTAGAGTAAATCACAGATTTGGTAACATGCTTCAATTTACTTTGCTGTAGTTGTCTTTTCACTTGGAAGTCCAACATACTTTTTAATCAAATTATTTATTGACACTTTATTTCGATGGTCCACTTTAGACATTCTGGTACTGCCTAACTTTGTAACTACGTCAATTATTACCCTAACCTGACAGTTTACTAACAGTCTACTGATACTCTAGTGAGAGTTAGTTGACATGTGGTTACAAAGTTACTTATAGTTAGTAGAATGTCTAAAGTGGACCATCAAAACCAATCATTAGTGCATTAGATTTCATCCAGTGTAAAACCAGTGTCAAACGGGAGCAGTCACTTTCCCAAAGGAGTGCTTTAAACCTTTTTCTCCTCTTTCCTTCTCTTCTAATCAGTAGCGTGAAGAGCATTAAATGAGTAACACTGCAATGAGCCTCTACTTTTTTTGTGTTGAAAGGAAATTAAAGAAAGGATAGAAAGCATTTAGAATTATCCACCAATGTGCAATTGTTATAGTTGAAGGGGATTTGACTCTAAGTGCAATATACACTTGTCTAAAATAAAAAGTTTGTGTTCAAGAATGGTGTTTCTTTACCAGTAAGGGTATAAAGAACTACCAAAAAGGATGTTAATTCTTTTTCTCTGTCGGGGAGTTTACTGGTTTCCAATCAAACACTTCTTATTAGTCATCGGTTCAAAGATTTAGCGACGTCAAAAAGAGTGAGTGATGCCTCGTTCAATGCGTTGGGAAACCAGAAAGGAGGAACTTGAATGTTTCCTCATCAGACACACCCAGCTCAGGACTTTCAGACTCCAGTAACAAACTGATGAGTGGAATCAGGTGTGTTTGATTAGGACCAGGGTTGGGAAATGTGTATTCCAACATCAAATAAAGGATCACAAATCTGACTAAACAGTCAAGGTACTGGATCCTTCCACAAGTTTTCCACTTTAAGTGTGGATTCACATGTAGTACACTTTAAATGAACCAAACCCAGTTTGGTTAAAGGTAACAGTGGCCTCAGACACTTTGTTGTTCACTCCACCACACCTCAAGAACTCGAACCCCAGGTTTCTGTTGAAGGACAGACGCTACAAATCACATCTACACTTAAATTGTTGAGAAATAAAAAAAAACTTTGATCATCTTATATGTTGAGGATAGTTTAATGCAACTCTCTCCAAATATTACCAAGTCAGCCAGCCATTGTAAAAAAAAATTGACAGAAGATGGCAGCAATTAAAGGCAAACCTTACTGGACTTCTGCCATAACGAAGTTCATTTGAATCATAAATGGACCCATAGACAAACTTAACTTTCATTTGTGGGTCCTTTTATGCTCAGTATACGATTGGGCCGTCCCAGACGAAAGATCCCATGTCGTACAACGAGAGAGGTTTCCCACGTCGTACATTATCTAGTCTCATGTAAATTACATTTAGCCAAGGCTGCAAAGCCGACTCCGTGTTATAAATATGTTAGACGTATAACTTCTGCCACTAAAGATTGCTTTATCAATAATCTTCCTAATCAGTTTCATCATCTCAGCATCCCGGATAGCTTAGAAGAACTTGATATTGCAACAGAAACTTTTAACTCTCTTTTCCAGCACTTTAGACGTAGTTGCTCCATTGCGCTTAAAGAAGATGTGGTACAACGAGCACACTCAGGCCCTTAAGAGAGCAGCCAGAAAAATGGAGCGCAACTGGAAGAAAACAAAACTAGAGGTATTTCGGATTTCATGGAAAGAGAGCTCGATTGCTTACAGAGAGGCTTTAAAAGCTGCTAGATCTGCTTATTTTTCAACCCTATTAGAAGAAACTAAACATAATCCTAGGTACTTATTTGAAGCAGTGGCTAAACTAACGAAAAAGAAAGCTTCAAGCACAGAAGTTTCAGGCCAACACAGTAATGACTTTATGAACTTCTTCACTTATAAGATTGATAATATCAGGGACAAAATTATAACTATGCAACCGTCTACTATGTATCGCATCAGGGAGTGCATTGTAGTCTCCCTGAGGAAAAATTTTATTCATTTGTTGCTATAGGAGAGGAAGAATTCTGCAAACTCGTTAATTCATCTAAATCGACAACTTGTATGTTAGACCCTATACCGACTAAGCTACTGAAAGAGATGCTTCCAGAGATCACAGATCCTCTTCTTAATATCATTAATTCGTCTTTGTCTCTAGGATACGTACCAAAAACCTTTAAGCTGGCTATGATAAAACCGCTTGTTAAAAAAACGCAACTTGATCCTTCAGAATTAGTCAATTAAAGGCCGATCTCAAATCTGCCTTTTCTGTCAAAGATATTAGAAAAAGCAGTATCCTCACAACTGTGTTCCTTTCTTGAAAGAAATGATATCTGCAAGGATTTTCAGTCAGGATTTAGACCGCACCATAGTACTGAGACAGCTCTCATTAGAGTTACAAATGATTTACTTTTATCATCCGATCGTGGTTGTAGCTCTCTGTTAGTGTTACTTGATCTTAGTGCTGCATTTGACACAATTGACCACAACATTCTTTTAAATAGACTAGAAAACTATGTTGGCATTAGTGGAATTGCACTAGCATGGTTTAAATCATACTTATCTGACCGTTATCAGTTTGTAGCAGTAAATGAAGAGATGTCTTATCGATCACAAGTTCAGTATGGTGTACCACAAGGCTCAGTACTAGGACCGCTGCTGTTCACTCTGTACATGCTACCATTAGGACATATCATTAGGAAACATGGAATTAGCTTTCACTGTTATGCCGATGATACTCAGCTGTATATTTCTTCAAAACCTAACGAAACCTACCAATTCACAAAATAAACGGAATGCATAGCTGATATAAAAAATTGACTAGTAATTTCCTACTACTAAACTCTGAAAAAACAGAGATTCTAATTATTGGAAAAAAACTTCCACACGTAATAACCTAGAATACTGTCTAACACTTGATGGCTTCGTAGTCGGTTTGGAACCTGGGTGTGCTCTTTGATACCAATCTTTCATTTGAAAGTCACGTGTCTAGTATCTGTAAAACCACATTTTTCCATCTTAAAAATATATCTAAATTACGACATATGCTCTCATTAACAAATGCGAAACAATTAGATCATGCTTTCATGACATCAAGACTAGATTATTGTAATGCTCTACTGGGTGGTTGCCCTGCACGCTTAATAAATAAATTACAGCTGGTCCAAAACGGTGCAGCTCGAGTTCTTACTAGAACCAGGAAATATGACCATATTAGCCCGGTTCTGTCAACACTGGATTGGCTGCTTATTAAACATCGTATACATTTTAAAATATTGTTGATTACTTACATAGCACTAAATGGTTTAGCTCCGCAGTACTTGAGCGAGCTCTTAACGCATTATAGTCCTTCACGTCTATTGCGATCTCAAAATTCGGGCCAGTTGATAATACCTAGAATATCAAAATCGACTGCGGGCGGTAGATCCTTTTCCTATTTAGCACCAAAACTTTGGAACAGTCTTCCTACCATTGTCCGGGAAGCAGACACACTCTGTCAGTTCAAAGCTAGACTTAAAACACATCTCTTTGACCTAGCATACACATAATATATTATAGACTTCTATAATTAAATGTTAGGCTGCATAGATTAGGTCAGCCGGAACTGGGAACACTTCCCTTAAATCCTGTTGTACTTGTTACATCATCATAAGAAGAATGGCATCTACGCTAATTTTAGTGTCTTTGTTTATCCCGAGGTTTTCCCGCAGCCTACCGGATCCAGGCCGTATCCAGATCTGACTAGGAGCTTTGCCTGACCCGATGACAACGCAGTGGTGAAGTGCCAACTAGCCTCTCCCTATGGAGGATCCCTTTCCCACTCTACAGATAAAACATTGTGATTCCGGTTCGCGTACCCACTCCCGAAGTGATAAAATAAAACAAAATTCTGTATCAAATTACAGTTACTGTAAATCCGGCCTCTAGTTCATAAACTCCAGAGGAGAGCTGGCCCTCAACTGAGCTGGGTTCTCCCAAGTTTTTTTTTTCTCTCCATTAAGTCACCATGATGGAGTTTTAGGACACCAGTAGGTCACCTGATGGAGTTAGGACACCAGTAGGTCACCTGGTGGAGTTTAGGACACCATTAGGTCACTGATGGAGTTTAGGACACCAGTAGGTCACCTGGTGGAGTTTAGGACACCAGTAGGTCACTTGATGGAGTTTTCGGTTCCATGCCACTGTTGGCCTTTGGCTTGCTCAGTTGGGATATTCAAATTAATTAACCAAGCATTAATACCATTGATCAGCCCTACCAAACGTGGATGTTTTTTCCACTAAGAAACAAACATTGTTATGTTATTTGATTGATACTGTGAAGCTGCTTTGATACAATTTATATTGTGAAAAGCGCTATATAAATACACTTGACTTGACTTGACATGATGGAGTTTAGGACACCAGTAGGTCACCTGATGGAGTTTTAGGACACCAGTAGGTCACTTGATGGAGTTTTAGGACAACAGTAAGTCACCTGATGGAGTTTTAGGACACCAGTAGGTCACCTGATGGAGTTTTTAGGACACCAGTAGGTCACTTGATGGAGTTTTAGGACCCCCAATAGGTCACTTGATGGAGTTTTAGGACACCAGTAGGTCACCTGATGGAGTTTTAGGACACCAGTAGGTCACCTGATGGAGTTTTAGGACACCAGTAGGTCACTTGATGGAGTTTTAGGACACCAGTAGGTCACCTGATGGAGTTTTGGACACCAGTAGGTCACTTGATGGAGTTCAGGACACCAGTAGGTCACTTGATGGAGTTTTAGGACACCAGTAGGTCACCTGATGGAGTTTTAGGACACCAGTAGGTCAATTGATGGAGTTTTAGGACACCAGTAGGGCACCTGATTGAGTTTAAGGACACCAGTAGGTCACTTGATGGAGTTTAGGACACCAGTAGGTCACTTGATGGAGTTTTAGGACACCAGTAGGTCACCTGATTGAGTTTTAGGACACCAGTAGGTCACCTGATTGAGTTTAAGGACACCAGTAGGTCACTTGATGGAGTTTAGGACACCAGTAGGTCACTTGATGGAGTTTTAGGACACCAGTAGGTCACCTGATGGAGTTTTAGGACACCAGTAGGTCACCTGATGGAGTTTTAGGACAACTGTAGGTCACTTGATGGAGTTTTAGGACACCAGTAGGTCACTTGATGGAGTTTTTCGGTTCCTTGCCACTGTTGCCTTTGGCTTGCTCAGTTGGGGATATTCAAATTAATTAACCAAGCATTAATACCATTGATCAGCCCTACAAAACGTTTTTTTTCCACTAAGAAACAAACATTGTTATGTTATTTTGATTGATACTGTGAAGCTGCTTTGATACAATCTATATTGTGAAAAGCGCTATATAAATATACTTGATTTGACCTGACTTGACTAGCCAATAGAAAATGCAACATGAAATGGTGTATTGATCAACGCGACATGGCACTAAAACTTAAATACCATGGAGGCTAAAAGAGCCAAAGGAATACCGGCATGTGGGATTTAAAGGAAGGAAGAAAATCTTGTTTAGCTAGCAGCAGAGGTCTTCTTGTACAACATACTTTTTTTCAGCACACAAAAACCACAATTGCCAAAGAAAAATTCACCTTGCTCTATTTGTTTACCACTAGCTCATGCTGAAGATGGTTTA
Source organism: Meda fulgida (assembly GCA_030578275.1). Lineage (NCBI taxonomy): Eukaryota > Metazoa > Chordata > Actinopteri > Cypriniformes > Leuciscidae > Meda > Meda fulgida. The sequence goes on along the minus strand of CM060625.1, from coordinate 1,552,570 downwards.
TTCTTCTATATACTAATTTGCGTCATAGCCTACAAGTCAATTAGGTGTCATCATTGTAAAGTCTACATGCATGTCATACCCAAGTTTGTTAAATCCATGTCGTACAGTGTGATCTGTAATAATCTTACAGAATTGCGGAAATCGCACAGTCTGTAGAAGGCTTTAGGCGGTCTTAGATCATTTGGAGAACTGACGATTTGGGCAGAGACCGCTTAAAGTCCTCAAATAAACTAGGAGTGAAAATACCCTATGGAGGGAAGCCGTTCTTAAATATGTCATGCGGACAGATGATATCAAATAAGATTCGGGCTTGATTGACGTTTTTGCAGGAAAAACAAAAATTCTTCCAGGGCACATCAAGACCTCAGTCTCGATTCTGACAAGGATTTGCAGGATAGGCAAAAAGAGACAAAAAAGAGTGAATAGAGAAGTAATCCCAAAGGGAAAGTCCATCAAATAGTCTAAAATGATAACCAGAGAGGGCGGACAGACCGGTTAACAGGTGAGTCTAAAGCGAGGAAATCAAACTGTGAACCTCTGCAAAGGCAGGAGTAAAACTGAGCGAAGCACAGAAGACTGATTGACTGCCAGAAAGACAGAGCTGCACACACAGGAATAACATAAACACTCAAATATAGCTTCCAAAAGGGTGTTTCTCTCACCAGCTCATTCGGAGAGACTCCAAATCGCCCCTACACGCTTAAATAGGGCACTATTTGATGGGACAGCCATTTGTAATGGTGTCCAAAACCATAGTAGACATTATCTAGTGCACTCATTCAATCCCACAATGCAACACAATAACGAGTGTACAACTGATATACACTCAAGGACTAGAGAATACCCACAATGCACTGTGAGAGTCGCACACGCAGCTGAATCATCCATCCATCCGTTTTCCAATCCGCTGGTCCAATGTGGGTACAGTGTAATGTCATACAGGTTTAAAATCCTTTTTACTTGATTATTAAATTGTTTAATTGCGGTTTATACATGCTAGTTTCCATGACAGAGTTCAAGATAAATCTTTTCATTACTACTGGAGTTGTCAGTTTGCTAAGTTTCATATGATTGTCAAACAGCACACACTATGTAAAAGCAGCACTCAGTGTCCGAAACACTGACGGAGAACAGAACAGAACCTTTTGTCTAAGAATGGGGTTATATGAGATGAATATTTTACATTGTTACAGGTTCTTGTTACATGTTACAAGGGACTAAAGGAAGCACAGGTTGAACCACACTAATGCATTCCTTCAGGCGAGTGCCTTTCAGCTTGATCAAGATAGTAAAATTACATCAGGATAAATGGCTACTAATGTTCACATACTTCATGAAGAAAATATCCATTGTGATCAAATTCATGACTGAGCTACTGCAGAAAGACTAACCTTGGGTGTTGTGAGATAAATGACTGAAAAAACTTTTGTCTATCTTCAGTGCATTATGACCCACAGCAACTTTGGGATGTGATCCATTATTTTATACCATTATCGTTGGGGGGAAGTGGGATGGAAGGATGAGTTGGAAGGGGAGGGGTGGGTGGGGTCGAGATACTGAGACAAACGGTGTGGTGAAGGTGGGTTTAGTGTATATATGCAGACGGGGAACGAACTGATTAGTTGAGGCATAGCCTTTCTCCCGAACTTCAATTAATTTGTTAACTACATTTAATAATTTGCACTTATTGCAATGTATTTATTGTGTAAATGTTCTTGTTCATTTTACTTATGTTTTAAAAAAATGTCTTCTGTACATCTGTAATTAATTTCTGTAATGACATCTATAATTACACTGTTGACCCCTTCCCTTAATCCACTAACCTAACCTTAAACTGACCCACACCACCGCATTCCTCCTCAGTAGCAGCAATAGCATTGTTTTACAATACAACATCAACAAGTACATCGTACCTAACTTTTTTTTATGAGTACATATTAGTTAAAGACACCTATAAAATGTGATCGTGTTTTTTTTATTTTATTTTTACTTGATACGCTAGTGGTATCTAAAATTGCAAATCATTAATATCATGAAAATAGTTGAAAGTTTAAACCATATTTAACTTAAAAGTAACATTTCAGAACAATTAAAATAAATTGAATAATAATAGACAATCTTAGCTTAATTTCTTAAATTTCATATAGGGACATTCATTACAGTTGCACCACCTGACTTCCTGGTTGCGCCACCTGACTTTTGAAACAAATTTTACAGCGAACAGGATTCTACTTGGATGCCTGTATTAGCTCTTGTCTATACTACGTAGAATTTTAAAATATAATAAAGAAGTTTATGATAAAATAGCATTGTCCAAGTTTTAGATTGGTTGTACCACCTGACATGGAAAGTGTACAAACCTTCCCATACTTGAATTTAGCTATTTTTACAGTATTTGAGAGAGATCAACAAACCTTTTCACTCAGCCACAAGGATCAGTCGTGCTCCAGCATTATCATCTTTACTGTTATTACCTTGTTAATTTATAATAAAAGAGCCATGTTTGCAGTTGTGCCACCCTAACATTTGAGAACACACAAATTGAGTACAAATTGACCTTATCTCAACTAAATTTAAAACTATTTATTTATAAAATAATGCAGAGGTTTTTATTGTCCAGCTAAAGTTAGTTTTTCCCCCCGATAGATTCACTTCCGCTGTTAAAATCATTGGTTATTCATTTAGGGGCCGTTTACACAACACCGTTCTAATAATAATAATAATACATTTTATTTATAATGCACTTTTCATTTGCAAACAAATCTCAAAGTGCTACAGCAAAAATATTTCAAAAGTTAAAACAGGGGCAAGAAAACAAAAACGTAAAAACAGTTGCATTCTGCATTAGTTGTAGCCATTTTTAAATAGAAAAGTCTTTAAGCCTTTTTTAAAGTGGTCAACTGACTGTGGAACCCTCAGGTGGTCTGGCACTGAGTTCCACAGTCTCGGGGCAACAGAGGAGAAAGCACGGTCTCCGATGGTCCGGAGCTTGGTTCTGGGTGGACGGAGAAGATTGCCATTTTGTGAGTGGAGGTTTCTAGTTGATGTTTGCTGGGTGAGAAGTTCATTGAGGTAGGGTGGTGTATTGCCATGGATGCATTGGTGAGTGAGGAGAGTGATTTTGTATTGATGTCAGTGAAGTGCTTGAAGGATGGGTGCTATGTGTTCATATTTACGCACTCTCATCAGGATCCTAGCAGCACTGTTCTAACTGAAACCTTAATGCACTCCGGCCACTCATTTGCACGAAACAGTGCCTGGCGGCTCGAGAACGCAAACCATGAAATGGGTTCCAAGGTGCAAGTCTTGAAAAATTTATAATACCGAATTTTTTATCACTTCCGCGTAGCCGGAATTATCCCAACAATGTTTTACCTGCACAGAGGTAAAGGGAAGGGAAGGAGGCATTCACAGGGGAGAGATTAGTTGACACTTCAGGACTGTCCGTGTGAAAACTAATGCCATGTTTCCTAATGATATCTCCTAATGGTAGCATATACAGAGTGAACAGCAACGGTCCTAGTACTGAGCCTTGTGGTACACCACACTGAACTTGTGATCGATAAGACATCTCTTCATTTACTGCTACACACTGATAACGGTCAGATAAGTATGATTTAAACCATGCTAGTGCAATTCCACTAATGCAAACATAGTTTTCTAGTCTATTTAAAAGAATCTTGTCGTCAATGGTGTCAAATGCAGCACTAATATCGAGTATCACTAATAGAGATATGCAACCACGATCGGATGATAAGAGCAAATCATTTGTAACTCTAATGAGAGCTGTCTCAGTACTATGGTGCGGTCTAAATCCTGACTGAAAATCCTTGCAGATATCATTTCTTTCAAGAAAGGAACACAGTTGTGAGGATACTGCTTTTTCTAATATCTTTGACAGAAAAGGTTGATTCGAGATCGGCCTTTAATTGACTAATTCTGAAGGATCAAGTTGCGTTTTTTTAACAAGCAGTTTAGTAATAGCCAGCTTAAAAGTTTTTGGTATGTATCCTAATGACAAAGACGAATTAATGATATTAAGAAGAGGATCTATGACCCCTGGAAGCATCTCTTTCACATCTCTTTCACAGTTTAGACAATTCTTCCTCTCCTATAGCAATGAATGAATCGAATTTTTCCTCAGGGAGACTACAATGCACTCCCTGATGCAATACCGTAGTAGATGGTTGCATAGTTATAATTTTCTTTCTAATATTATCAGTCTTGAGCTCATTATCAATCTTGATCTTATTATCAATGAGCTCTAAGACTATGTGCCATATTACTAGAGAGAAGAGTGGCACCATCCCAGGAGGGATGAATACCATCTCTTTTCAACAGGTCTGGTCTGCCCCAAAAACTTAATGTTCTATGCAATAACCCAACAAGTTAGTTTGCAAGCTCAACTTTTCCCCCAGCTACGAATATTCAAGAACCAGCTGAACCCATGCAGATCGGATTCACCAAAGTGTCTGTGGAGGAATGATAACGACGTCGAGTGAACCACCTATGCTTCTATTGTGGCCAAGCAGGTCATCAGTGTCGTTCATGCCCTAACAAACCCGCCCAGAAGTGAGTACATCTTTTACTACGATTTTGACTAAAGTGTTTTACTCTTCTCCTCACACTTACCTATGCTAATTCTTCTCAATGTGTTCCAGCGCTTGTTGACTCTGGCTCTGCAGTAAATTTAATCCATCATGAACTGGTCCATGAACTCAATATCCCAGTCATCCTTTGCATACCATCTCTTAATATAACTGCCATTAATAATCAACCTATTAGAGTGGGAATTACTCATCAAACTGTTCCTGTTATGGTCAAGATAGGCCTATTCCACTCAGAAATGATCTCCTTGTATCAGCAACGCCCAAGCATCCGGTGGTTCTTGGAAACCCATGGCTAACTATTCATGATCAAAGATTTCTTGGATTTCCAAGGAGCTTGCACAATGGTCTCCACATTGTTATTCTCATTGCCTCCAACTCAAGCTACAACTCCCCTCTTTTACCACAAGCATTGAGAGTCTTGTGACGAATGAACCTGTTAATATCCCCTCATCACCCCTGGGACTGCGCTCGAGTTATCACTGTATAAAACACTGCATATGGATTTAACTACTCAACCGAGTCAGTCATCGGTATAATAATTTGAATGTACTGAAAATTATTTCAAACTAAAGATGTTTTCTAAAATAAAGTGATACATGTCATGAATTTATCTTTTTTTAAAAAAGGAAATAATGCACTTGGACACAAAAATATGCACGTCGTCGTGTCATTGATCCATAGGCAGATAAACTTGTTTTATATTGTCAATGTAATTTCTGTGGGTGGATTTGTGTCTGTATACATTTCCTTTCTTTCTGAGTGTGTTGTGAGGAAGTTACCAGGCTTTACTCGGTCATGACGAGATGAGAGACTGGATACAACTTAGGCAAGTGTTTCTATGCGGTGGCTCAGTGGGAAACAGTCACGTGTCACCTCACAGCAAGAAGGACTCTAGTGACCACACAAGCTGTTTAGAGAATGAATGGATGGATGGTCATTTATTGGATTGGATGTATTTCTTGATACACAGCATGTATCACATATACTCGATCACCACAGTTATCCACAGATTGCACAAGTTCAAAATGCTCATGTTCAACAGAAATACATGAAATAAGTACTTTTGGTGTGCTTAAAACTATTATTTTAACTATAATTCCTTTCTTTCTATCTTTTATAGGATGACCCATTCTCATTTGCCATTAAGTGCAATATATGAATCAAAATAATATTTTTTAAGTGGATATGAAGCTGTTACAAAGCACAACCTGCATTGTAATCCTCTTTATAAAAGCTCTTCTGAGAGAAATTTTAATGAGTAACTTCTGTCATGTTAATTACAAATGAAATTCCATGAGGATGAAGATTTCCGCTGACAAACAATTCAGTCTAATGAGTTGGAATGTGGTATTACAATTCACACAGTCATTAACCCAAATTATTTGAAACTATCACTTCATTTTTTTCATGTTTCAGATGTTTAAGGATCACAGCTTTGTGTCAGAACGTTCTGCCATGAATAAATGACTGGAGGATTATTCCCAAGATCCAAGAGTTGCAGTTCTCCAGAAGTGTTCAACACCACAAAGTGTATTTTCTAATGTTACGACTCAGATTAGGGACTAACATAAAAGGTTGTTCAAAAAAGGGCAAAAAATTATAATTATTGGAAGCAAATAGTAACAAAGACAAACAAGGAATATATAATCATAGACAAAGCTTAAATGACTGGTGAGCTAATTAATCTCAACTCCAACAGAGTTAAAACTTTCCTAACCCGCGAGAAAAACAAGAAGCACGAAAGAATCGTCCCCTGTTGATGTAACCTCTGTTCCCTGGCACTCTGGGGAAACACTTTTCTCATAGAAATACTGAAGTACTGGAAAATGAAAGAACTGGAATAACTCCGTTACATCGCAATGGCGTTCAGGTACGCAAATTGGGGCGGAATCCAGTGGTGGAACTTTTATACATGGCCTGGCCAAGGGTACTTTAGGGGGTCCATAGGCCGTGAAAGTAATAGGCCGTAATAAAATAAGAACAGTGCTTGAAGTTTTTCAGGTTTAACAGGGGTGGGATCTGCGGGACCTGTGCCGGCATATGAACCCCCACTGTAATCTTCACTCTCGGCTTGCAGCTCCACTACCATAAGGAGAGCATGAGAAGCTGGGTTTGTTTCTTGAAGAGTTGAGTGTCTTCTGCGATAAGCTTGATCCCTCGAGGACAGCTTCTGCGTGGGCACGGCTCCGGCAGAAGACGCAGGAGTCTTGCTCGCCCGGGAGCTCGATGGGTCCCGCATTTCAAAATTCTGACTTGCATTGTGTGAAGGAGAAAGATTCTGAGGAAATGTTATATAACCTTATATAGAGAGCGATCCCGCACAATTCGCACGCTTGAACTCCATTGGTCATAACGACATTATTCCAATCAGGCTTCTGTATTTTACTTTCAGTACTTTCAATACTTTCAGTATTTAGGAGGAAAGTGTTTTGAGAGACTGATATTGAAAGGGAACTTCTTGGACAGCTCACTTACCCATGCTTTATCTCTATTCTAATTTAACTAGACAAACAATAACTCACCATCCTTTACAAATGAAAAGAAAAACAACCAACAAAACCCCCAACAACAGGTTTCCTGGGGCGGGCCGAGCCAAGGCCACCAGCAGCTCTTAAACAGGAAGAGTCCGCAGGTGTAGGAAGTAATCAGTATCTGCACCAATCCGGTTGGCAACTGACTGTGCTCAAAATAAAAGAGAAAGGGAAAACAGAGAAAAATAGCAGGGACTCGTAACGCTATTGTGACATTTTTTCACATTCAGCAAGTCTAAAGGCAGTTTGAAATGTTGATGATTTATCATTTAATCTAATATATCAAAGATGCATCCATCCATCCATCCATCCTGCAAACCACATGTGCTTGAGTCTATCCCAGCACCCTGGGCCGGATGCAGGGAATCAGCCTGGATGGACAGTCAGTCGTCACAGAGGCTGTCAACATATTTAAACTTGAAACCAGAACAAATTTAAATGACTACTGTATAAGTTCACAGACTCACAAACTGGGAAAAACAGGATCAAGTTGGCAAACGATACAGTTTGTCTTGTGCATATAAGTGATGCAAAAGGGAATGCCTTTTTTGAAGGAAAATGGGATGAGGTCTATAGAAGACCTTGCTCCACTGGACAGACAACGACGAAAGAACAAGCATCATCATTACCATCACCAGAAAAGAACTTTTAAAAAGCCAAAATAGTTGTTTTAGGGTCAATATAATTCTGCAAAGGGCATTGAATACTGCAAGACAACAGTGTTGCAAGAGTGTTTATCCAACACACTTTTTTTATTCATAGTGAATTTGCAGGTTCTTTGCATGATATTTGAGAGCCTCCTTCAGATGAAATTTGCTACAAATTAAAGCTAATTTAAAATCTCCAATGTATTGTTGTGGCAAAACTTCTGTTAAACATCATCACTGCGTAAGAGACACTCAGAGTCAAATTAATAAAAAAAGAAAAGTATTTATTCTTGCAAGAATAGGCCCAGTCGCCAACACAGCAGTTACCCTGTGAAGTGAGTGACGCCCACCAGGAAGACATGAGACAGCCTTTATACTCTTTTCAAGGTTCCTCCTCACAGCAGTTACCCTTTCACCCACTCAGATAAGGTCCCCACTGCTGTTCAGTTTCTACTAAAGAGACAACCTGGCCCTGAAATAAACTAGCCAAATCTTGACCATTCCTAAGGTCAAGATGTCCTGTCCCATATATTCCTGAAACGTCACGCACAAGCACGTACACATACATACTTTTACACATTGAATAGGATCAATCCCTTATGATATCTGTTAGGAATAAATGACTATTAAAATTTCTACAACAATTCCCCACTTTTTATCATTCTGATTACCCATAATCACAATAATAAACAAAAGACAAATTTTAAGTCATATCATCACGCTACTCTTCATCTCTGGTCTTCGCATAACTGATCACTCTTCATAAACATTTGTGAAATATTATTTAGAAAAGAAAAAGCTTAGGCTGTTTTGCAAGGATAGTCCCTTAAATATTAGCAAGCAAGTAAAGAATTTAATCAAAGCCGGGCTAAATGAATAGGCACTGCTATTGCACTCTCGACCTAGATCGAACCCTCAGTCACCTCAATTAAATAAGAAATAGTGTACAGATTACTTAGGAAAACAACACCATCAATTCACACTGGTTATTTTAGCAGGTCATCAAAAATACAAAGAATAAAGTAGAATAGAATCCTTCATTTCAAACCCTCTCCTTGTACGCCACCTCGTAACACGGATGACCGCTGTTTGTAACCTTCTTTAAATCTTTGCCCTTAATCTTTCTCAGAAAATAAAAGAAGAATAGAAGAAAAACAACCAGAACATACATTTAACACATCTCACTGTAGCTTCCGCTACCTGTCTCGTCGCATTTTGTTAATCCTTGGGATAGACTGTCATCATTTTATTGGGGCACATTCTGCCCTGTATCAAAAGTCTGCATGATCTGTAGAGAAAAACAAATGTCGAGGTTATTTTCAGATAGTAAAGTACACGTAGTTTCTTTTGTCTGCTGTGCTGCCGCAGCCTTCGCTGCTGCATCTGCCCTTGCGTCTCCTGTTGAAACAGTCCTGCAATTTTGTTATCAGCGTGTGCGGCACACTTACAGACAGCAACTTTTGTTTGGAACGGCCTTTTACCCAATTAAACCCAGTGTCCTCCCAACATATATTGTCCTTTAGTAACCCATATTTTGTCAATCATTACCATCTCCCTTTTGATGCACGACTCAACTCGTGCATCAATTTAAACTAATTTGATTTGCCATCAACACCAACCCAAACGGCGTCCTTCAGCCAAATTTCCTCCAGACATCTTTCTCTGTCTCTGAAACAAAGTATTACGTTCTTCACTTAAAGCCACAATCTCATCTTCTTATCGAAGTACTTGGAGGGCAACGGCCCTGAGTCTCACAGCGAATCCTGCTTTTCAGGCCTGTTGTTTGGTCTCTCAAGTCAGTCATCTACAAACATTTCCAAAGTCATCAATTGTTTCTATCAGCTCAGGTCGTGCTGTACAGACTTGGTCAATGTCAGTCAATCATTTTCCCCCCTTTTCATCCCAATACTCATAAATGTGAAGGGCTCTCTTGCTAATTTCATGTTGACTTAGCCAATATGTCACTGTGTTGTTACCATCAAATCTGTAACATTTTCATTTATCTCAGCCCATGGCAGATGGTAATCTACAACTCCGCAATTCCAATTTACATCAAATACTTAAACTGATCCAGAACATAATTCAAATCAGCATCATAAAGACAAAAGTAATTAATACCAGACATAGCTTGATGACCAATCAGTTTAAAGCTCGTCCTATGTTCTGTATCATCTTTTCACCTAACAGAATTTAGCAGCTTCCTGTAAAATTTGTCATTTGTCAAAAGCCATCCTAGTGGGTAATGACACAATATACACCCCATTCAGACTTAGTATTAGTACCCCAAACTAACACATAGTCACATACAAGACAAAGTGCTGTCACCATCACACACACTCATATTAGACACGCATGTTAACTGCTCCTTTTCAGTATATCGTCTCTAAAAAGATTTAAATTTTAAGTACGATTTTGAACTTCACATTTTCCTCTAGGTTTACCTAATTTTACATGGTATCTTGACCAGTTTTAAATCATGTCTGTTCATTATTCATTTGATTTTTAGAAAAGGCAGCTGGGTTGTTTTGGTTCCTTATCATTATTTTTCTTCAGCTTGCTCTAGCAGGCCGATACAAGAAAGAAAGAAAGACACAGTTACCATCCCTTCCTCCAACTCAGGCAGTCTCTCTCACTATTAACAAATAGTATTTTCCACAGCCTTCTAAGACTGTAACTTAGACAAAATTTAAATTCATTACAATAACCTTTGACCATTCATCTTTGTTATGCACACCTTTCTTGAATCTACGAAAGCTGTCTTCATCTTTAGTCACCATGTCTACTGACCTTCAGGAGTTAAGACTATGTTATAGACATATTAGTTCAAAATCAACACTTCTATACATTTTCTTGCCTATAAGGCAACCAATACATACAAGTTTGCTACTGTCTCCACAACAAATAATGGCAATCCCCTCCTGGGTCAGCTGGCTCTTGAAAGGCCATTGGCTCTTAAACTATAATCTCCATCAGGGTGTTGTCCCCCTGGCATAGTTGCAGACACTTGTCATAATGAAAAACAAGCCATACAACCAATGCGGTTTCTTCCTGCGAGTGGTATAGAGGAAACTCACATTTTCTGGGTCAGACTGCCGTAACTCCTCACAGCGCATCTCACCTCTCAATGCTCTGCTGATCCCAGTGGCCTCCAGTAATCAGCCCTCAACTCTCATACCTTTCTCACGTATAACACCTCCATCCGGAGGTGCCCAGTGTTCGTGACCCCCTGCGTTGGGCTGTCCCCTGGCCAGGAAGATCATCCCGTCATTGAGTAGCCACTCGTACACACTGGTGACCGCTCTTTCCCATCACACAATCAGTTTTCTTCAACAGAACTCAGCTGTTTTCTGGAGCTTAGGAAAGGCACGTTCAAGAGTCACCAGAGCCATTCCGATTGCCTAATAGTGTTCACACAGGGAGACAGGTTAAAAACAGCAGTATTTAATCACTTAAATCCATTAACCATCTTAATCATCAACCTAGCTACTTAGATTACTCAGTGAATTTAGATCACAGCCATACATTCAGTGTACTGTTACTGTACATCTGTAGCCGTAGCCTTCGGCCCTGTTTCATGGTGGAAACTTAAAGATGTTACTGGTCCTCTATCGTTTAAGATCTGCATCATTATTTTACAGACTTCTTTAAAGTCATTCAGTTTTACATTTAAAACATTCTCAAATACCACTTGCCCACTTAATGGCAATGATTTATTTTAACATCTCTGTGTCTGATTTTCAACCGAAACACTGTGCTTTTACTATAAATAGCTTATTACTTATGACGCAGGCTCAAATAACAGCTTTTAGCTGACATGATTGAGAGAGACTCTGAGACTTTCAGGACTGGCACACTGTACTCTCATAAACTTCTAACATCAAACTCTATCTACCATCTTTTAACTCTATCCCAGCTTAAGGCATATTTGCCAGAAATTACATGTGTTTCCAAATAAACATTTTTATAGTTGTCTTTTGCCCATATCTCATGGAATTTAGACATTAGAAATTTCCACTCAGATTGAGTCTCTGTCGTACTGGCGGTTTTCAGCCACAGCAGACATCAGATTCAGATAAGCGAGCTGTTTTATTACAGCCAATAACAAACTTATCTTTTGAAAGCAAAACATCAGCTTCTAGTTCTTTCATGGTCAAAACACTAACAGAACACATTTTACATTTAACAACTGTTAATCCAGTAGCCTATTACTTCTACTTATTTGATCTTAAATACAAATAATTATTCTAGTTCTCAATTACCATAGCTTAATATCTGACTTCAACGTTTTTTTTTTCTAGGAGTTTATCACTCTCCAATCGGGATTCACACTAACTTTGACAAGGCTACTCTGCATCTTTTGCAGTTATTATAAATCATCCGTGAGATTTGTCTCTCTATATAACCTGAACCCTTCTTAAAATGTTGAATTAAAACACAATCATCCTTTTAGTTACTTTTATATATTTTCAACTTTCATCAAACTGTTTCACTGTTTCAAAAAAAAAAGACTATTATAGATCTTTTCTTCAAAAGGATTCACTTTAAGACTTCAATCTTTTGACCCTGTTTTTATCTCTTATTCTTTCTCAGACGAAAATGTTAATGTCGTCATTTAAACACTGATCTACTTTCAAACCCACATTATTACCAGAAATGTGTCACTATCACATTTTCAAACACCTTCTCGGTGGGCATTTACGTGTTAAATGGTCCTGCTGACCACAATTAAAGCACTCTCTGTCGGCTCCAACTTACTGCACATCACTGAAGCAGTGTGTCCCATTCAGGAATGCAAACAGAGCTGATTAGCAGTTCTCTGTATTCTTTTACAGTCCACCAGTGGCGGATTCAATCCCAATAGCCGAATCATAATCTTTATCATTATTATTGGCCGCACATCAATTTTCTTAAGCTGCATAAGTTGTTTGCACAAAGTTTTCATTTAACTTTAGTCATACTTGTCCAGGGAAATGATCCCTGACCCAGAATTTCCATTATAAAATAGACATCTTTTGCGTCAATTACTTAATATCAACAAATATCCGACATTATACATTATTGATTTCCAGAATCTTTGGTCAAAGTTGTCTTTACATTTTACTAATTTGGTATTATCAGCAACAACACTGATTACAAGACAAGTATATATTTAACATCCGGAAGCCGGGCTGAATAAGCAAACACTGTTGCTGTACTCCCAGCATAGCTGGACCCTCAGTCACTCCTCAGATATTAAATACAGACATCGTCTCCAATCATAAATACCAGGCTATATGCATTCGTTTTTTATAAAACTATAATTTCCATAAATTCTGTCATTTTATTTTCATGACATATAGGTTTCCACTATATGTCTTCTCAATCTTTCCCTACATACCAGTTCCTTCTGTATCCTCTCCTTTCTTTTCTCTACATGCCAGTTCCTTCATTATCTAACCAGTACATGATTGTTTAACTACAATCCCCACACACACATATCTCACACACCAACCTTCTTGTTTTCCCTTCACTTCCCTCTTCCATCAAGTTTCTCACTTACAGTTCCACTCTATTTCTATCACTCTATTTCACACAGACAGCCTTATTGCTGCTTGCTACTTCAATCCTTATCACATAAATTTAAGTTCTATAGACATCTAATGTCATGCATCCATTTACTGGATGCATAAGTAAAACCCTATTTCTCTCTGCAGTTCGACTTTTTTTTTTCCCATTTTTTTTTTTTTTTTTTTTTTTCTCAATGTCTAACATACATTTTCCCTCATAATATTTCCTCATTTGAAAAAAAAAAAAAAAAACGGTGTGTCAAATTTGGCAATCTTGCTCTGAGATTTTCCCATACTGGCTGTTTCTGTTACTCTGTGGATTTTTGTTCGACGCTGCGTCTACTAATCTGATGGACGTCTCCACCAGATCTGATCCACTTACCCTCAGACCAGGCAGGGCGCACCCAGTGCTTTCCTGACGGATCGATTAACTCCCAGTAAACTGCTACGTGAGTATCCCTCGATTTGCAAAATCGCACCCAGTGCCTTATTTTGCAAATACGCTCCTCACGCAGTTAGCCCCACTGCATTAACCCTTGACCCGCCCGTAAGTCTCAACCGACCCCCAATTGACTGCCGTACGAAGCTCACTCGATTTGCAAAACCGCACCCAGTGCCTTGTTTCGCAAATACGCACTTTCGCACATTCCTAGCAGTGTTGTACCGGTGCTCTTGACTTACACCACAGAAACGAACAGACCCAGCCACTATGGTTTTACCCACAATTGAATAATATTTTAACCCAAAATAAAATGTTTTAGCCGTCTCTTACCAGAGATGTCTTGGACTGCCACGGGTTCGTTCTCATTTGATTCCAGTGGAGCTTCTCCTGGCCCTGATAGCGGTCGGCCCCTCTCTCTGAAACTTACGAGGTAGAGCTGGAACTGCTCAGTCCAGGTGGCCAAACACCGTCCGCTCTCAGGTCCAGAAGGCACTTCCAAGGAATCCCACTCTTCTGACACCAAATTGTTGTGGCAAAACTTCTGTTAAACATCATCACTGCGTAAGAGACACTCAGAGTCAAATTAATAAAAAAGAAAAGTATTTATTCTTGCAAGAATAGGCCCAGTCGCCAACACAGCAGTTACCCTGTGAAGTGAGTGACGCCCACCAGGAAGACATGAGACAGCCTTTATACTCTTTTCAAGGTTCCTCCTCACAGCAGTTACCCTTTCACCCACTCAGATAAGGTCCCCACTGCTGTTCAGTTTCTACTAAAGAGACAACCTGGCCCTGAAATAAACTAGCCAAATCTTGACCATTCCTAAGGTCAAGATGTCCTGTCCCATATATTCCTGAAACGTCACGCACAAGCACGTACACATACATACTTTTACACATTGAATAGGATCAATCCCTTATGATATCTGTTAGGAATAAATGACTATTAAAATTTCTACAACAGTATCCTTAAACTGTGTAAATTAGGAATGACATTGTTACAACCTGCCCCAGTTGGGATGGGTTAAAAACTAATATAAAACTTGGACAAACATTGCTTTCAATTTTGTCCATGCATTCATTTTGATAAAATGTACCTGTTCAGAATTGAATGCACCCATTGTCACGGTAGACACGTTCTCTGTTCCTTCTCGTCTCGTGTTTATGTTGTGGTATGAATGCACGTGTGTAGTGGGCGTGAGTGTATGACATCACCTGATCCACTTCAGCTGATCCTCATCCACTTCACCAGCTGCAATCAATCTCACCACTCTATTTATACTCACCGCTGTTCTATCATCTTTGTCAGATCGTTGTTTGATGTCGTTCGTGTTGGTGTCCCGGTGTTCAGTCCTGCCTCGTCTTCCTGTTCCTGTTCCTGTTCCTGTTCCTGTTCCTGTTCCTGTTCCTGTAATGTTCCTGTTCCTGTTCCTGTTCCTGTTCCTGTTCTTCGTCATTGTCACTGGGTTCGTCTGCTGTCTCACCATCATCACCACACCTCTTCACGTCATCGGATCCTGACCACCGAAGTCCCTGCGTTGCCTGTTACATCTGCCTGTACTGCCCATCATCATACTCATTAAACCATCTTCACTTGCATTTGTTTCCCGTCTTTTATCAGCGTCATGACAGAACGATCTGACCAGGAAAGGGAAGCAGCGAGTGCATCACAGAGGTCGATGGAGGAGTTTATTCATCATAGCATCAGGAGAATGGATTCACAGCAGAGAGAGATCGGCGACAAGGGCCGCGCAGTACAGGCTTTGGTGACGCAGGTGTCCGAGCTCACCCAGCAGATCCAACGCCTACAGGGTCCCACTGCGCCGCCCACACCGGCCTTTCCCCCCACACCACCAGAGAGATCCTCCCAGTCAGAACCCCGTCTTCCGGTTCCGGAGTCCTATTCTGGTGAGCCCGCCTTCTGTAGAGCGTTTCTGACCCGCTGTACCATGCATTTCGCTCTGCAGCCCCGCACGTTCAACACAGAACAGGCTAAGGTGGCGTTCGTCCTCACCCTGCTGACTGGGAAGGCTGCACTTTGGGGGACGGCGGTGTGGGAGAATCAACACCCATGCTGCGCCTCGTTCCAGACCCTCGCCGCCGAGATGAGAAAGGTTTTCGGCAGGGCTGTCTCTGGAAGAGAGGCAGCCAGAAGACTGGCAGAGCTGCAGCAAGGAGAGAGATCGGTTTCCGACTATTCTATAGAGTTTCGGACCCTGGCGGCGGAATGCGGCTGGAACGAGGAGGCGCAGTGGGATATGTTCCTGCATGGGTTGGCTGATCACGTCCAGAGGGAGATCTACGCCCTGGATCTACCCACCACTCTCAACGGGTTGGTCGACTTGGCTCTGCGGGTGGATGCTCGGCTGTCTAGGGTCGAGCGCCGAGTCCCGTCCACCCGCACCTTCGCAGGGACCGACCCTCCACGATCCAGCGGCAGGGACGTGGTCAGCCCCGTCTACGATCCCGAGCCCATGCAGGTGGGTCGAGCTCGGCTTTCCCGGGAGGAGAGGGAGAGGCGGAGATCCCAGGGCCTGTGCCTATATTGTGGACATTACGTATACCATTGTCCGGTAAAAGGGCTAAGCCCGATAGTAAAATTGAGGCTACTATCGGGTGGGATCTCCGCTAGGAAGACCTCATCATCGATTACATCTACCTCCACACTCCTTCCGGTAAGACTTAGGTGGTCAGTCCAACAGCACGACTGCCATGCACTTCTGGACTCTGGGGCTGAGGGTAATTTTATGGACTACACTTTTGCACAGAAGATTCAGATTCCTCTCAGACCCCTCACTCACAGAATTGCTGTTCACGCACTAAACGGACAAGAACTTCCTACTATTTCCCTTTGCACTGAAGACATTACCCTCATCACCTCCGGCAACCACTCTGAGACTATTTCATTCTACATCATGGACTCACCCCTTGCACCCGTCGTCCTCGGACATCCTTGGCTCATCCGTCACAACCCCCGCGTGGACTGGCACCATAGATCAGTACTGGAGTGGAGCAAGGAATGTCATAAGTCTTGTCTCGTGTCTGCCTGTTCGTCTGTTCCTGTTTCTGTGTTTCAGGAGGAAGCAGGGGATTTGTCTAACGTGCCTGCGGAGTACCTGGACCTGAAGGAGGTGTTCAGTAAGTCTCGTGCTGCTTCTCTCCCTCCGCATCGTCCCTATGACTGTGCTATAGATTTACTGCCAGGTAAGTCTCCGCCTAGGGGCAAGTTATATTCACTTTCTATTCCAGAAAGAGAGGCTATGGAGAAATATATTTCTGATTCTGTAGCAACCAAGTTCATACGCCCTTCCTCTTCTCCAGCGGGGGCGGGATTCTTTTTTGTGGGGAAGAAGGACGGTTCTCTGCGACCTTGTATTGATTACCGAGGGCTGAATAACATCACGGTAAAGAATACTTATCCTTTGCCGTTGATGTCTTCAGCCTTTGAGAGGTTGCAGGGAGCGTCCATCTTCACAAAATTGGATTTACGTAACGCTTATCATTTGGTTCGCATTAGGGAGGGGGATGAATGGAAAACTGCGTTTAACACCCCCAGGGGGCACTTTGAATACTTGGTCATGCCTTTCGGGCTGTCCAACTCCCCGGCAGTTTTCCAGGCACTGGTCAATGACGTGTTGCGAGATATGATCGATCAGTTCATATATGTCTACCTGGATGACATATTGATTTTTTCTTCTTCTCTCCAGGAACACGTGCAGCACGTCAGACGAGTGCTTCTGAGGTTGCTAGAGAATGGGCTTTTTGTCAAGGCGGAGAAATGCGATTTTCATGCACAGTCGGTCCCGTTTCTAGGATACATCGTCTCGTCTGAGGGAGTGCGGATGGACCCTGAGAAGATCAAGGCTGTGGTGGATTGGCCAAGTCCAGATTCCCGCAAGGCTCTGCAGAGGTTTCTGGGATTCGCCAATTTCTACCGGCGTTTTATTCGCAATTTCAGCCAACTAGTCGCACCTCTGACTGCCTTGACCTCCCCCAGAACGACGTTCAGGTGGTCAGACACAGCCGAGGCTGTGTTCTCCAAACTGAAAGGCCGCTTTGTTTCAGCCCCCATCCTGGTCGCCCCTGATCCTTCACGTCAGTTCGTGGTGGAGGTCGACGCATCAGAGGTGGGAGTAGGCGCAGTGTTGTCCCAACGCTCTTCCGCAGACGACAGGATGCATCCCTGCGCGTTTTTGTCTCATCGTTTATCTCCAGCCGAACGCAATTACGACATTGGTAACAGAGAGTTGTTGGCAGTTAAGTTAGCGTTGGAGGAATGGCGCCACTGGTTAGAAGGGTCGGGGGTACCTTTTATTGTCTGGACTGATCATAAGAACCTAGAATACATCAGAACTGCCAAAAGATTGAACTCCAGGCAGGCTCGGTGGGCATTGTTTTTCGGTCGTTTCGATTTTTCTCTTTCATACCGTCCGGGTTCCAAGAACATCAAACCCGATTCTTTATCCCGCATATTTGATTTTTCCGAACGCCCGTCTACTCCCGAGTACATTTTGCCCGAGACTCTAGTTGTTTCCACACTCACATGGGAGGTCGAATCGAGGGCCAAGAAGGCCTTAGAAGGGGTAACGCCTCCGCCCGGTTGCCCACCGAATCGTTTGTTTGTGCCGGAGGGATTACGGTCCGACGTTATCCAGTGGGGTCATAACTCCAATGTGGCTTGCCATCCAGGGGTTAATCGCACTAGCTTTTTAGTCAAGCAACGATTCTGGTGGCCGTTTATGGCTCGCGACATTCACGATTTTGTTTTGGCTTGCTCGGCTTGTGCCACTGGTAAGACTTCCAATCGACCCCCAGATGGGTTACTTCAGCCGCTGTCGGTTCCTTCGAGACCCTGGTCCCACATCGCGCTAGATTTTATTACCGCCCTCCCACCCTCTCAGGGTAACACAGTCGTTTTGACTGTAGTGGACCGATTCTCGAAGGCAGCCCATTTTGTTCCCTTACCCAAATTACCCTCAGCTAAGGAGACAGCGGTTACGGTCGTAGATCACGTTTTTCGGTTACATGGCCTCCCGATTGACGTAGTTTCCGACAGGGGACCCCAGTTTGTGTCCAAATTTTGGCGAGAGTTTTGTAGTTTACTGGGGGCGACTGTTAGTTTGTCCTCAGGGTTTCATCCCCAGAGCAATGGTCAGACCGAGAGAGCCAACCAGGATTTGGAGAGAGTGTTGCGATGTTTGGTTTCCAAGAATCCTTCCTCTTGGAGTCAACAACTCTCTATGGTGGAGTACGCCCACAACACGTTGCCAGTGTCGGCTACGGGCCTATCTCCTTTTGAGTGTAGTGTAGGTTACCAGCCACCAATTTTTCCCAGTCTGGAATCCGAGGTCGCGGTCCCCTCCGCTCACGCCTTTGTTCAAAGGTGTCACCGCACCTGGACTAGAGCCCGTGAGACTCTACTCCAGGTGGGGGCGCGCACTAAGGCTAAGGCCGATCGCCACAGGTCGAAGCCTCCCGTATACGTCGTTGGTCAAAAGGTGTGGCTTTCAACCAAGAACATTCCTCTTCGCTCCGTATCTAATAAACTTGCTCCTAAATTTATTGGCCCGTTTACTGTCACCAAGATCATTAGTCCGGTGGCAGTCCGCCTCAAATTACCTCCCGCGTTCTCTGTTCCTTCTCGTCTTGTGTTTATGTTGTGGTATGAATGCACGTGTGTAGTGGGCGTGAGTGTATGACATCACCTGATCCACTTCAGCTGATCCTCATCCACTTCACCAGCTGCAATCAATCTCACCACTCTATTTATACTCACCGCTGTTCTATCATCTTTGTCAGATCGTTGTTTGATGTCGTTCGTGTTGGTGTCCCGGTGTTCAGTCCTGCCTCGTCTTCCTGTTCCTGTTCCTGTTCTTCGTCATTGTCACTGGGTTCGTCTGCTGTCTCACCATCATCACCACACCTCTTCACGTCATCGGATCCTGACCACCGAAGTCCCTGCGTTGCCTGTTACATCTGCCTGTACTGCCCATCATCATACTCATTAAACCATCTTCACTTGCATTTGTTTCCCGTCTTTTATCAGCGTCATGACACCCATTCCACAACTCCACCCTATTTGATTGTGAATTACTGAACAGATATTACACACATAGTGTGTGTATGCATGTTAGTCGCTGCTTTCACAGTTTTTGCAGAGCTGATAGTAGTTTTATGTATTTGCCATGAAAATGAGTGCATAATATAAGTGTTGAAGTGGGGGGAAAGAACAGACAGCCCTCATTTAAACAGAAAGAGCAAACAGAATAATGGCAGACAGAGAAACACCATCTGGAGTTATTTCATGAAAAATATAGACAAAGTTAAATGTGACAATTATACTGAGTTTAAAAAAAAGATGTATATAAATTAAAAGTTATAAGTTTGATCATGTTCTGCAATTGTTTATAAATGACAAATAAAAACAGTCTGTTATGGTGCAGTATAGGCAAACTAAATGTTAAAATTATGGCTTTCAAATATAATGTCAGAATGCTATATTTACTTATTTTATCCTCCAAAACTGAAAAAATGTATGTGTCTGTATCAAATTCAATGATACTGAGACAGTACTTAGTGAAAGGATGGCATTACATACAATTATTTAATATACTTTGTTTATTCTACATTTAGGAATATAATGTCAACATATTAAAACGTTAAATAAGCATTCAGGTACAAGCTAAAACACTTCAGAAAATCATTTAACCCTCAAACCATGTTGGGACAAATGTGGGCAAATATATATATTTTATTCCCTTGATTTAAACGGTACAAGACTTGGCTACTTTTCCTAAGTCTGCCACCTGAACACACAAAAAGACTTGATTCCATAATGTTAAGTGGGTGGAAAAAAAAAACTTCTTAATCTTGTTCATGGACAAAAATGGGCACCCATAGGAATGAATGGAAACTAATTCAGAGCATTCTTGTTTTTTGTGAAAAAAAAAAAAAAAAAAAAAAAAATTATGTAGATCCAATACAATGTATATCTAACACACAAATGGAGGGCTGATCCTGTACAACTGTCACAGGTGTGGTGCGTGTTGAAGAAGAGGCTGAGTCAAAACGGCTCCAATTCAAACACTTACTAAATATTCAAAACAAACAATTACAGGCAGGTAGACGGACAGAAGGTAAATACACAACACTGTAACATTCACAAGAACCAACAAGGACTGACCAGAAGCAAACTAAATACAGATGCAAATCAAACATAACGAGGTGAAGACAGGTGACACGGATGATGAAGATGAGGGACAGGTGGGTAATTGAGGGAGTGAGTTCAACTGAGGAGACAAGGAGCATTCTGGGAAGTGTAGTGCAGACGAAGACAGACTGGTGCAGACGATAGGCTTGTTCGACTTGAACCGGCGCTGCACAAACCGATCAGTGAATGACATCAAAGTACCGCGACAGCGAATAGAGAGCAGACGGCTCCTTGTGCTTTTGATGTCATAAACCGATCGCTCTGTGCAGCGCCGGTTCAAGTCAAATAAGCCTGATGACTGTCACAACAATATTCTCAACATGGCAAAAACTTATTATTGTTATATTATATATTATTGTTATGTATATTCTTACCCGTTTGGTACCAACTAGTTATTGAAATTTGATGTTTTTTGTTTGAATTAAATGATAAATGATCTACTACTTTGTCATTTCTATAGCATGGTCATATTTATCTAAGCATATTTTGGCATCTTTGTATAGTCTCACCTAACACAGATATTTTTTTTTGAATTACAATTTTATCTTGTGATAGTCAAAAACTTATGAGGTCAAATTCGTTTTATACAGTGGTTCATATAGTTCAGCCTATATATGCAGCCATTGAATATTACAGCCTAGTAAGCCTACTATAGCTAGTGGCTATTGATATTATTGTTTTTTGATAATTTAATACCAATATTAGACACCAGATGCCACCAAAGTCACGTCATCTTTAGGTTTTAGCTCTCTGAACTTAGTGGAATGATATTTTTAATGTAGTTAAAGAAATATTAAATGTAACATAAAAATAAGCATAATTTGCATAATGGTACTTTTAGAGGTAAATAAATTCAAAAATACCCCCAAAATAAAAAGAAACACCATAAATTGATAGATTAAATTTTATCGAAGACAGTGATATAACATTTATAATAAATAAACAATTGGATCACACCTGAGACCTCTGTGCCCACATTTGTCCACGAACCCGGAATTAAGGGGTTATTTCTTCCAAAATTGAAAACTCTGTCATTAATTATTCACCCTCATGTCGTTCCAAACCCGTAAGACTTTCGTTCATCTTCAGAACGCAGATGAAGATCTTTTTGATGAAATCTTTGACACTTCAAAAAGTTCATAAACAGATTGTAAAACTAATCCATTTGAATTGAGCAGTTTAGTCCAAATTTTCTGAAGAGACAATCACTTTATATGATGAACAAATTGAATTTAGGCTTTTATTCACTTAAAAAAATTCACACGCACATCAATTCGCTCGAGTATACTTGCTTGATCTTCAGCCATTTTTGAGAACCAATGAGGTTCATTCTCGTGTTACGCAGCACGTTTGAATTTTCTCAAGAACCAATGAGGTTAATTCTCGTGTTACGCAGCACGTTTGAGCTTCAGCAAGAACCAATGATGTTCATTCTCGTGTTACGCAACACGTTTGAGCTTCAGCAAGAACCAATGATGTTCATTCTCATGTTACGCAGCACGTTTGAGCTTCTGCAAGAACCAGTGGGGTTCATTCTCATGTTAAGCAGCACATTTGAGCTTCAGCGAGAGCAAATGAGGTTCATTCTCATGTTACGCAGCACGTTTGAACTTCTGCAAGAACCAATGGGGTTCATTCTCATGTTACGCAGCACGTTTGAACTTCTGCAAGAACCAATGATGTTCATTCTCGTGTTACGCAGCACGTTTGAGCTTCTGCAAGAGCCAATGAGGTTCATTCTCGTGTTACGCAGCACATTTGAACTTCTGCAAGAACCAATGAGGTTAATTCTCGTGTTACGCAGCACGTTTGAGCTTCAGCGAGAGCAAATGAGGATCATTCTCGTGTTACGCAGCACGTTTGAATTTTCTCAAGAACCAATGAGGTTCATTCTCGTGTTACGCAGCACGTTTGAGCTTCAGCAAGAACCAATGAGGATCATTCTCGTGTTACGCAGCACGTTTGAATTTTCTCAAGAACCAATGAGGTTAATTCTCGTGTTACACAGCACGTTTGAGCTTCAGCAAGAACCAATGATGTTCATTCTCGTGTTACGCAGCACGTTTGAGCTTCAGAAAGAACTAATGAGGTTCATTCTCGTGTTACGTAGCACGTTTGAATTTTCTCAAGAACCAATGAGGTTAATTCTCGTGTTACACAGCACGTTTGAGCTTCAGCAAGAACCAATGGGGTTTATTCTCGTGTTACGAAGCACGTTTGAGCTTCAGCGAGAACCAATGGGGTTCATTCTCGTGTTACGCAGCACGTTTGAGCTTCAGCCAGAACCAATGATGTTCATTCTCGTGTTACGCAGCACGTTTGAGCTTCAGCAAGAACCAATGATTTTCATTCCTGTGTTACGCAGCGCGTTTGAGCTTCAGCAAGAACCAATGGGGTTTATTCTCGTGTTACGCAGCACGTTTGAGCTTCAGCAAGAACCAATGATTTTCATTCTTGTGTTACGCAGCACGTTTGAGCTTCAGCAAGAACCAATTGGGTTCATTCTCGTGTTACGCAGCATGATTGAGCTTCAGCAATAACCAATGGGGTTCATTCTCGTGTTACGCAGCACGTTTGAGCTTCAGCGAGAACCAATGGGGTTCATTCTCGTGTTACGCAGCACGTTTGAGCTTCAGCGAGAACCAATGGGGTTCATTCTCGTGTTACGCAGCACGTTTGAGCTTCAGCGAGAACCAATGGGGTGCATTCTCGTGTTACGCAGCACGTTTGAGCTTCTGCAAGAGCCAATGAGGTTCATTCTCATGTTACGCAGCACGTTTGAGCTTCAGCAAGAGCCAATGAGGTTCATTCTCGTGTTACGCAGCACGTTTGAGCTTCAGCAAGAACCGATGGGGTTCATTCTCATGTTACGCAGCACGTTTGAGCTTCAGCAAGAACCAGTGAGGTTCATTCTTGTTTTACGCAGCACGTTTGAGCTTCAGCAAGAACCACTGGGGTTCATTCTCATGTTACGCAGCACGTTTGAGCTTCAGCAAGAACCAATGAGGTTCATTCTCGTGTTACGCAGCACGTTTGAGCTTCAGCAAGAACCAATGAAGTTCATTCTCGTTTTACGCAGCACGTTTGAGCTTCAGCAAGAACCAATGGGGTTCATTCTCGTGTTACGCAGCACGTTTGAGCTTCTGCAAGAGCCAATGATGTTCATTCTCGTGTTACGCAGCACGTTTGAATTTTCTCAAGGACCGATGGGGTTAATTCTCGTGTTATGCAGCACGTTTGAGCTTCAGCAAGAACCAATGGGGTTCATTCTCGTGTTACGCAGCACGTTTGAGCTTCTGCAAGAGCCAATGATGTTCATTCTCGTGTTACGCAGCACGTTTGAATTTTCTCAAGAACCAATGAGGTTCATTCTCGTGTTACGCAGCACGTGTGAATTTTCTCAAGAACCAATGAGGTTCATTCTCGTGTTACGCAGCACGTTTGAGCTTCAGCATGAACCAATGAGGTTCATTCTCGTGTTACGCAGCACGTTTTAGCTTCAGCAAGAACCAATGGGGTTCATTCTCATGTTACGCAGCACGTTTGAGCTTCAGCAAGAACCAATGAGGTTCATTCTCGTGTTACGCAGCACGTTTTAGCTTCAGCAAGAACCAATGAGGTTCATTCTCGTGTTACGCAGCACGTTTGAGCTTCAGCATGAACCAATGAGGTTCATTCTCGTGTTACGAAGCACGTTTTAGCTTCAGCAAGAACCAATGGGGTTCATTCTCATGTTACGCAGCACGTTTGAGCTTCTGCAAGAACCAATGATGTTCATTCTCGTGTTACGCAGCACGTTTGAGCTTCTGCAAGAGCCAATGAGGTTCATTCTCGTGTTACGCAGCACGTTTGAATTTTCTCAAGAACCAATGAGGTTAATTCTCGCGTTACGCAGCACGTTTGAGCTTCAGCAAGAACCAATGATGTTCATTCTCGCGTTACGCAGCACGTTTGAGCTTCAGCAAGAACTAATGAGGTTCATTCTGTTGTTACGCAGCACGTTTGAATTTTCTCAAGAACCAATGAGGTTAATTCTCGCGTTACGCAGCACGTTTGAGCTTCAGCAAGAACCAATGATATTCATTCTCGTGTTACGCAGCACGTTTGAGCTTCAGCGAGAACCAATGGGGTTCATTCTCGTGTTACGCAGCACGTTTGAGCTTCAGCGAGAACCAATGGGGTTCATTCTCGTGTTACGCAGCACGTTTGAGCTTCTACAAGAGCCAATGAGGTTCATTCTCGTGTTACGCAGCACGTTTGAATTTTCTCAAGAACCAATGAGGTTCATTCTCGTGTTACGCAGCACGTTTTAGCTTCAGCAAGAACCAATGGGGTTCATTCTCATGTTACGCAGCACGTTTGAGCTTCTGCAAGAACCAATGATGTTCATTCTCGTGTTACGCAGCACGTTTGAGCTTCTGCAAGAGCCAATGAGGTTCATTCTCGTGTTACGCAGCACATTTGAACTTCTGCAAGAACCAATGAGGTTAATTCTCGTGTTACGCAGCACGTTTGAGCTTCAGCGAGAGCAAATGAGGTTCATTCTCGTGTTACGCAGCACGTTTGAATTTTCTCAAGAACCAATGAGGTTCATTCTCGTGTTACGCAGCACGTTTGAGCTTCAGCAAGAACCAATGAGGATCATTCTCGTGTTACGCAGCACGTTTGAATTTTCTCAAGAACCAATGAGGTTAATTCTCGTGTTACACAGCACGTTTGAGCTTCAGCAAGAACCAATGATGTTCATTCTCGTGTTACGCAGCACGTTTGAGCTTCAGCGAGAGCAAATGAGGTTCATTTTCGTGTTACGCAGCACGTTTGAGCTTCAGAAAGAACTAATGAGGTTCATTCTCGTGTTACGTAGCACGTTTGAATTTTCTCAAGAACCAATGATGTTCATTCTCGTGTTACGCAGCACGTTTGAGCTTCAGAAAGAACCAATGATGTTCATTCTCGTGTTACGCAGCACGTTTGAGCTTCCGCAATAGCCAATGATGTTCATTCTCGTGTTACACAGCACGTTTGAGCTTCAGCAAGAACCAATGGGGTTTATTCTCGTGTTACGAAGCACGTTTGAGCTTCAGCGAGAACCAATGGGGTTCATTCTCGTGTTACGGAACCAATGGGGTTTATTCTCGTGTTACGCAGCACGTTTGAGCTTCAGCGAGAACCAATGGGGTTTATTGTCGTGTTACGCAGCACGTTTGAGCTTCAGCGAGAACCAATGGGGTTCATTCTCGTGTTAAGCAGCACGTTTGAGCTTCAGCGAGAACCAATGGGGTTCATTCTCGTGTTACACAGCACGTTTGAGCTTCAGCAAGAACCAATGATTTTCATTCCTGTGTTACGCAGCACGTTTGAGCTTCAGCAAGAACCAATTGGGTTCATTCTCGTGTTACGCAGCACGATTGAGCTTCAGCAAGAACCAATGGGGTTCATTCTCGTGTTACGCAGCACGTTTGAGCTTCAGCGAGAACCAATGGGGTTCATTCTCGTGTTACGCAGCACGTTTGAGCTTCAGCGAGAACCAATGGGGTTCATTCTCGTGTTACGCAGCACGTTTGAGCTTCAGCGAGAACCAATGGGGTGCATTCTCGTGTTACGCAGCACGTTTGAGCTTCTACAAGAGCCAATGAGGTTCATTCTCATGTTACGCAGCACGTTTGAGCTTCAGCAAGAGCCAATGAGGTTCATTCTCCTGTTACGCAGCACGTTTGA
Source organism: Meda fulgida (assembly GCA_030578275.1). Taxonomy (NCBI): domain Eukaryota; kingdom Metazoa; phylum Chordata; class Actinopteri; order Cypriniformes; family Leuciscidae; genus Meda; species Meda fulgida. The sequence goes on along the minus strand of CM060625.1, from coordinate 1,525,867 downwards.
GCTTCAGCAAGAACCGATGGGGTTCATTCTCATGTTACGCAGCACGTTTGAGCTTCAGCAAGAACCAGTGAGGTTCATTCTTGTTTTACGCAGCACGTTTGAGCTTCAGCAAGAACCACTGGGGTTCATTCTCATGTTACGCAGCACGTTTGAGCTTCAGCAAGAACCAATGAGGTTCATTCTCGTGTTACGCAGCACGTTTGAGCTTCAGCAAGAACCAATGAAGTTCATTCTCGTTTTACGCAGCACGTTTGAGCTTCAGCAAGAACCAATGGGGTTCATTCTCGTGTTACGCAGCACGTTTGAGCTTCTGCAAGGGCCAATGATGTTCATTCTCGTGTTACGCAGCACGTTTGAATTTTCTCAAGGACCGATGGGGTTAATTCTCGTGTTATGCAGCACGTTTGAGCTTCAGCAAGAACCAATGGGGTTCATTCTCGTGTTACGCTGCACGTTTGAGCTTCTGCAAGAGCCAATGATGTTCATTCTCGTGTTACGCAGCACGTTTGAATTTTCTCAAGAACCAATGAGGTTCATTCTCGTGTTACGCAGCACGTGTGAATTTTCTCAAGAACCAATGAGGTTCATTCTCGTGTTACGCAGCACGTTTGAGCTTCAGCATGAACCAATGAGGTTCATTCTCGTGTTACGCAGCACGTTTTAGCTTCAGCAAGAACCAATGGGGTTCATTCTCATGTTACGCAGCACGTTTGAGCTTCAGCAAGAACCAATGATGTTCATTCTCATGTTACGCAGCACGTTTGAGCTTCTGCAAGAGCCAATGAGGTTAATTCTCGTGTTACGCAGCACGTTTGAATTTTCTCAAGAACCAATGAGGTTAATTCTCGCGTTACGCAGCACGTTTGAGCTTCAGCAAGAACCAATGATGTTCATTCTCGTGTTACGCAGCACGTTTGAGCTTCAGCAAGAACTAATGAGGTTCATTCTGTTGTTACGCAGCACGTTTGAATTTTCTCAAGAACCAATGAGGTTAATTCTCGCGTTACGCAGCACGTTTGAGCTTCAGCAAGAACCAATGATGTTCATTCTCGTGTTACGCAGCACGTTTGAGCTTCAGCGAGAACCAATGGGGTTCATTCTCGTGTTACGCAGCACGTTTGAGCTTCAGCGAGAACCAATGGGGTTCATTCTCGTGTTACGCAGCACGTTTGAGCTTCTACAAGAGCCAATGAGGTTCATTCTCGTGTTACGCAGAACGTTTGAATTTTCTCAAGAACCAATGAGGTTCATTCTCGTGTTACGCAGCACGTTTGAATTTTCTCAAGAACCAATGAGGTTCATTCTCGTGTTACGCAGCACGTTTGAGCTTCAGCATGAACCAATGAGGTTCATTCTCGTGTTACGCAGCACGTTTTAGCTTCAGCAAGAACCAATGGGGTTCATTCTCATGTTACGCAGCACGTTTGAGCTTCTGCAAGAACCAATGATGTTCATTCTCGTGTTACGCAGCACGTTTGAGCTTCTGCAAGAGCCAATGAGGTTCATTCTCGTGTTACGCAGCACATTTGAACTTCTGCAAGAACCAATGAGGTTAATTCTCGTGTTACGCAGCACGTTTGAGCTTCAGCGAGATCAAATGAGGTTCATTCTCGTGTTACGCAGCACGTTTGAATTTTCTCAAGAACCAATGAGGTTCATTCTCGTGTTACGCAGCACGTTTGAGCTTCAGCAAGAACCAATGAGGATCATTCTCGTGTTACGCAGCACGTTTGAATTTTCTCAAGAACCAATGAGGTTAATTCTCGTGTTACACAGCACGTTTGAGCTTCAGCAAGAACCAATGATGTTCATTCTCGTGTTACGCAGCACGTTTGAGCTTCAGCGAGAGCAAATGAGGTTCATTTTCGTGTTACGCAGCACGTTTGAGCTTCAGAAAGAACTAATGAGGTTCATTCTCGTGTTACGTAGCACGTTTGAATTTTCTCAAGAACCAATGATGTTCATTCTCGTGTTACGCAGCACGTTTGAGCTTCAGAAAGAACCAATGATGTTCATTCTCGTGTTACGCAGCACGTTTGAGCTTCCGCAATAGCCAATGATGTTCATTCTCGTGTTACACAGCACGTTTGAGCTTCAGCAAGAACCAATGATGTTCATTCTCATGTTACGCAGCACGTTTGAGCTTCTGCAAGAGCCAATGAGGTTAATTCTCGTGTTACGCAGCACGTTTGAGCTTCTGCAAGAGCCAATGAGGTTAATTCTCGTGTTACGCAGCACGTTTGAATTTTCTCAAGAACCAATGAGGTTAATTCTCGCGTTACGCAGCACGTTTGAGCTTCAGCAAGAACCAATGATGTTCATTCTCGTGTTACGCAGCACGTTTGAGCTTCAGCAAGAACTAATGAGGTTCATTCTGTTGTTACGCAGCACGTTTGAATTTTCTCAAGAACCAATGAGGTTAATTCTCGCGTTACGCAGCACGTTTGAGCTTCAGCAAGAACCAATGATGTTCATTCTCGTGTTACGCAGCACGTTTGAGCTTCAGCGAGAACCAATGGGGTTCATTCTCGTGTTACGCAGCACGTTTGAGCTTCAGCGAGAACCAATGGGGTTCATTCTCGTGTTACGCAGCACGTTTGAGCTTCTACAAGAGCCAATGAGGTTCATTCTCGTGTTACGCAGAACGTTTGAATTTTCTCAAGAACCAATGAGGTTCATTCTCGTGTTACGCAGCACGTTTGAATTTTCTCAAGAACCAATGAGGTTCATTCTCGTGTTACGCAGCACGTTTGAGCTTCAGCATGAACCAATGAGGTTCATTCTCGTGTTACGCAGCACGTTTTAGCTTCAGCAAGAACCAATGGGGTTCATTCTCATGTTACGCAGCACGTTTGAGCTTCTGCAAGAACCAATGATGTTCATTCTCGTGTTACGCAGCACGTTTGAGCTTCTGCAAGAGCCAATGAGGTTCATTCTCGTGTTACGCAGCACATTTGAACTTCTGCAAGAACCAATGAGGTTAATTCTCGTGTTACGCAGCACGTTTGAGCTTCAGCGAGATCAAATGAGGTTCATTCTCGTGTTACGCAGCACGTTTGAATTTTCTCAAGAACCAATGAGGTTCATTCTCGTGTTACGCAGCACGTTTGAGCTTCAGCAAGAACCAATGAGGATCATTCTCGTGTTACGCAGCACGTTTGAATTTTCTCAAGAACCAATGAGGTTAATTCTCGTGTTACACAGCACGTTTGAGCTTCAGCAAGAACCAATGATGTTCATTCTCGTGTTACGCAGCACGTTTGAGCTTCAGCGAGAGCAAATGAGGTTCATTTTCGTGTTACGCAGCACGTTTGAGCTTCAGAAAGAACTAATGAGGTTCATTCTCGTGTTACGTAGCACGTTTGAATTTTCTCAAGAACCAATGATGTTCATTCTCGTGTTACGCAGCACGTTTGAGCTTCAGAAAGAACCAATGATGTTCATTCTCGTGTTACGCAGCACGTTTGAGCTTCCGCAATAGCCAATGATGTTCATTCTCGTGTTACACAGCACGTTTGAGCTTCAGCAAGAACCAATGGGGTTTATTCTCGTGTTACGAAGCACGTTTGAGCTTCAGCGAGAACCAATGGGGTTCATTCTCGTGTTACGGAACCAATGGGGTTTATTCTCGTGTTACGCAGCACGTTTGAGCTTCAGCGAGAACCAATGGGGTTTATTGTCGTGTTACGCAGCACGTTTGAGCTTCAGCGAGAACCAATGGGGTTCATTCTCGTGTTAAGCAGCACGTTTGAGCTTCAGCGAGAACCAATGGGGTTCATTCTCGTGTTACACAGCACGTTTGAGCTTCAGCAAGAACCAATGATTTTCATTCCTGTGTTACGCAGCACGTTTGAGCTTCAGCAAGAACCAATTGGGTTCATTCTCGTGTTACGCAGCATGATTGAGCTTCAGCAAGAACCAATGGGGTTCATTCTCGTGTTACGCAGCACGTTTGAGCTTCAGCGAGAACCAATGGGGTTCATTCTCGTGTTACGCAGCACGTTTGAGCTTCAGCGAGAACCAATGGGGTTCATTCTCGTGTTACGCAGCACGTTTGAGCTTCAGCGAGAACCAATGGGGTGCATTCTCGTGTTACGCAGCACGTTTGAGCTTCTATAAGAGCCAATGAGGTTCATTCTCATGTTACGCAGCACGTTTGAGCTTCAGCAAGAGCCAATGAGGTTCATTCTCCTGTTACGCAGCACGTTTGAGCTTCAGCAAGAACCGATGGGGTTCATTCTCATGTTACGCAGCACGTTTGAGCTTCAGCAAGAACCAGTGAGGTTCATTCTTGTTTTACGCAGCACGTTTGAGCTTCAGCAAGAACCACTGGGGTTCATTCTCATGTTACGCAGCACGTTTGAGCTTTAGCAAGAACCAATGAAGTTCATTCTCGTTTTACGCAGCACGTTTGAGCTTCAGCAAGAACCAATGGGGTTCATTCTCGTGTTACGCAGCACGTTTGAGCTTCTGCAAGAGCTAATGATGTTCATTCTCGTGTTACGCAGCACGTTTGAATTTTCTCAAGGACCGATGGGGTTAATTCTCGTGTTATGCAGCACGTTTGAGCTTCAGCAAGAACCAATGGGGTTCATTCTCGTGTTACGCTGCACGTTTGAGCTTCTGCAAGAGCCAATGATGTTCATTCTCGTGTTACGCAGCACGTTTGAATATTCTCAAGAACCAATGAGGTTCATTCTCGTGTTACGCAGCACGTGTGAATTTTCTCAAGAACCAATGAGGTTAATTCTCGTGTTACGCAGCACGTTTGAGCTTCAGCATGAACCAATGAGGTTCATTCTCGTGTTACGCAGCACGTTTTAGCTTCAGCAAGAACCAATGGGGTTCATTCTCATGTTACGCAGCACGTTTGAGCTTCAGCAAGAACCAATGATGTTCATTCTCGTGTTACGCAGCACGTTTGAGCTTCTGCAAGAGCCAATGATGTTAATTCTTGTGTTACGCAGCACGTTTGAATTTTCTCAAGAACCAATGAGGTTAATTCTCGCGTTACGCAGCACGTTTGAGCTTCAGCAAGAACCAATGATGTTCATTCTCGTGTTACGCAGCACGTTTGAGCTTCAGCAAGAACTAATGAGGTTCATTCTGTTGTTACGCAGCACGTTTGAATTTTCTCAAGAACCAATGAGGTTAATTCTCGCGTTACGCAGCACGTTTGAGCTTCAGCAAGAACCAATGATGTTCATTCTCGTGTTACGCAGCACGTTTGAGCTTCAGCGAGAACCAATGGGGTTCATTCTCGTGTTACGCAGCACGTTTGAGCTTCAGCGAGAACCAATGGGGTTCATTCTCGTGTTACGCAGCACGTTTGAGCTTCTTCAAGAGCCAATGAGGTTCATTCTCGTGTTACGCAGCACGTTTGAATTTTCTCAAGAACCAATGAGGTTCATTCTCGTGTTACGCAGCACGTTTGAATTTTCTCAAGAACCAATGAGGTTCATTCTCGTGTTACGCAGCACGTTTGAGCTTCAGCATGAACCAATGGGGTTCATTCTCGTGTTACGCAGCACGTTTTAGCTTCAGCAAGAACCAATGGGGTTCATTCTCATGTTACGCAGCACGTTTGAGCTTCTGCAAGAACCAATGATGTTCATTCTCGTGTTACGCAGCACGTTCGAGCTTTTGCAAGAGCCAATGAGGTTCATTCTCGTGTTACGCAGCACGTTTGAATTTTCTCAAGAACCAATGAGGTTAATTCTCGCGTTACGCAGCACGTTTGAGCTTCAGCAAGAACCAATGATGTTCATTCTCGTGTTACGCAGCACGTTTGAGCTTCAGCAAGAACTAATGAGGTTCATTCTCGTGTTACGCAGCACGTTTGAATTTTCTCAAAACCAATGATGTTCATTCTCGTGTTACGCAGCACGTTTGAATTTTCTCAAGAACCAATGATTTTCATTCTTGTGTTACGCAGCACGTTTGAGCTTCCGCAAGAACCAATGGGGTTCTTTCTCGTGTTACGCAACACGTTTGAGCTTCAGCGAGAACCAATGGGGTTCATTCTCGTGTTACGCAGCACGTTTGAGCTTCAGCGAGAACCAATGGGGTTCATTCTCGTGTTACGCATCACGTTTGAGCTTCAGCGAGAACCAATGGGGTTCATTCTCGTGTTACGCAGCATGTTTTAGCTTCAGCAAGAACCAATGGGGTTCATTCTCGTGTTACGTAGCACGTTTGAGCTTCAGCAAGAACCAATGGGGTTCATTGTTGTGTTACGCAGCACGTTTGAGCTTCTGCAATAGCCAATGAGGTTCATTCTAGTGTTACGCAGCACGTTTGAGCTTCAGCGAGAACCAATGGGGTTCATTCTTGTGTTACGCAGCACGTTTGATCTTCTGTAATAGCCAATGAGGTTCATTCTAGTGTTACGCAGCACGTTTGAGCTTCAGCAAGAACCAATGGGGTTCATTGTTGTGTTACGCAGCACGTTTGAGCTTCTGCAATAGCCAATGAGGTTCATTCTAGTGTTACGCAGCACGTTTGAGCTTCAGCGAGAACCAATGGGGTTCATTCTCGTGTTACGCAGCACGTGTGAGCTTCAGCGAGAATCAATGGGGTTCATTCTCGTGTTACGCAGCACGTTTGAGCTTCAGCGAGAACCAATGGGGTGCATTCTCGTGTTACGCAGCACGTTTGAGCTTCAGCGAGAACCAATGGGGTTCATTCTCGTGTTACGCAGCACGTTTGAGCTTCAGCGAGAACCAATGGGGTTCATTCTCGTGTTAGGCAGCACGTTTGAGCTTCAGCAAGAGCCAATGATGTTCATTCTCGTGTTACGCAGCACGTTTGAGCTTCAGCAAGAGCCAATGAGGTTCATTCTCGTGTTACGCAGCACGTTTGAGCTTCAGCAAGAACCAATGGGGTTCATTCTCATGTTACGCAGCATGTTTGAGCTTCAGCAAGAACCAATGAGGTTCATTCTCATTTTACGCAGCACGTTTGAGCTTCAGCAAGAACCAATGGGGTTCATTCTCGTGTTACGCAGCACGTTTGAGCTTCAGCAAGAACCTGTGAGGTTCATTCTCGTTTTACGCAGCACGTTTGAGCTTCAGCAAGAACCAATGGGGTTCATTCTCATGTTACACAGCACGTTTGAGCTTCAGCAAGAACCAATGAGGTTCATTCTCGTGTTACGCAACACGTTTGAGCTTCAGCAAGAACCAAGGAGGATCATTCTCATGTTACGTAGCACGTTTGAGCTTCAGCAAGAACCATTGAGGATCATTCTCGTGTTACGCAGCACGTTTGAATTTTCTCAAGAACCAGTGATGTTCATTCTCGTGTTACGCAGCACGTTTGAGCTTCAGCAAGAACCAATGAGGTTCATTCTCGTGTTACGCAGCACGTTTGAGCTTCAGCAAGAACCAATGATGTTCATTCTCGTGTTACGCAGCACGTTTGAATTTTCTCAAGAACCAATGAGGTTCATTCCCGTGTTACGCAGCACGTGTGAATTTTCTCAAGAACCAATGAGGTTAATTCTCGTGTTACGCAGCACGTTTGAGCTTCAGCAAGAACCAATGGGGTTCATTCTCGTGTTACGCAGCACGTTTGAATTTTCTCAAGAACCAATGAGGTTCATTCCCGTGTTACGCAGCACGTGTGAATTTTCTCAAGAACCAATGAGGTTAATTCTCGTGTTACGCAGCACGTTTGAGCTTCAGCAAGAACCAATGGGGTTCATTCTCGTGTTACGCAGCACGTTTGAGCTTCAGCAAGAACCAATGAGGTTCATTCTTGTGTTACGCAGCACGTTTGAACTTCAGCAAGAACCAATGAGGTTCATTCTCGTGTTACGCAACACGTTTGAGCTTCAGCAAGAACCAAGGAGGATCATTCTCATGTTACGCAGCACGTTTGAGCTTCAGCAAGAACCAATGAGGATCATTCTTGTGTTACGCAGCACGTTTGAATTTTCTCAAGAACAAATGATGTTCATTCTCGTGTTACGCAGCACGTTTGAGCTTCAGCAAGAACCAATGAGGTTCATTCTCGTGTTACGCAGCACGTTTGAATTTTCTCAAGAACCAATGAGGTTCATTCCCGTGTTACGCAGCACGTGTGAATTTTCTCAAGAACCAATGAGGTTAATTCTCGTGTTACGCAGCACGTTTGAGCTTCAGCAAGAACCAATGATGTTCATTCTCGTGTTACGCAGCACGTTTGAATTTTCTCAAGAACAAATGAGGTTCATTCCCGTGTTACGCAGCACGTGTGAATTTTCTCAAGAACCAATGAGGTTAATTCTCGTGTTACGCAGCACGTTTGAGCTTCAGCAAGAACCAATGGGGTTCATTCTCGTGTTACGCAGCACGTTTGAGCTTCAGCAAGAACCAATGAGGTTCATTCTTGTGTTACGCAGCACGTTTGAACTTCAGCAAGAACCAATGAGGTTCATTCTCGTGTTACGCAACACGTTTGAGCTTCAGCAAGAACCAAGGAGGATCATTCTCATGTTACGCAGCACGTTTGAGCTTCAGCAAGAACCAATGAGGATCATTCTTGTGTTACGCAGCACGTTTGAATTTTCTCAAGAACAAATGATGTTCATTCTCGTGTTACGCAGCACGTTTGAGCTTCAGCAAGAACCAATGAGGTTCATTCTCGTGTTACGCAGCACGTTTGAGCTTCAGCAAGAACCAATGAGGTTCATTCTCGTGTTACGCAGCACGTTTGAGCTTCAGCAAGAACCAATGAGGTTCATTCTCGTGTTACGCAGCACGTTTGAATTTTCTCAAGAACCAATGGGGTTCATTCTCGTGTTACGCAGCACGTTTGAATTTTCTCAAGAACCAATGAGGTTAATTCTCGTGTTACGCAGCACGTTTGAGCTTCAGCAAGAACCAATGGGGTTCATTCTCGTGTTACGCAGCACGTTTGAGCTTCAGCAAGAACCAATGAGGTTCATTCTCGTGTTACGCAGCACGTTTGAGCTTCAGCAAGAACCAATGAGGTTCATTCTCGTGTTACGCAGCACGTTTGAATTTTCTCAAGAACCAATGGGGTTCATTCTCGTGTTACGCAGCACGTTTGAATTTTCTCAAGAACCAATGAGGTTAATTCTCGTGTTACGCAGCACGTTTGAGCTTCAGCAAGAACCAATGAGGTTCATTCTCGTGTTACACAGCACGTTTGAGCTTCAGCAAGAACCAATGGGGTTCATTCTCGTGTTACGCAGCACGTTTGAGCTTCAGCAAGAACCAATTAGGTTCATTCTCGTGTTACACAGCACATTTGAGCTTCAGCAAGAACCAATGAGGTTCATTCTCGTTTTACGCAGCACGTTTGAGCTTCAGCAAGAACCAATGGGGTTCATTCTCGTGTTACGCAGCACGTTTGAGCTTCAGCAAGAACCAATGAGGTTCATTCTCGTGTTACACAGCACATTTGAGCTTCAGCAAGAACCAATGAGGTTCATTCTCGTGTTACGCAGCACGTTTGAGCTTCAGCAAGAACCAATGAGGTTCATTCTCGTGTTACACAGCACATTTGAGCTTCAGCAAGAACCAATGAGGTTCATTCTCGTTTTACGCAGCACGTTTGAGCTTCAGCAAGAACCAATGAGGTTCATTCTCGTTTTACGCAGCACGTTTGAGCTTCAGCGAGAACCAATGGGGTTCATTCTCGTGTTACGCAGCACGTTTGAGCTTCAGCAAGAACCAATGAGGTTAATTCTCGTGTTACGCAGCACGTTTGAGCTTCAGCAAGAACCAATGAGGTTCATTCTCGTGTTACACAGCACGTTTGAGCTTCAGCAAGAACCAATGGGGTTCATTCTCGTGTTACGCAGCACGTTTGAGCTTCAGCAAGAACCAATGAGGTTCATTCTCGTGTTACACAGCACATTTGAGCTTCAGCAAGAACCAATGAGGTTAATTCTCGTGTTACGCAGCACGTTTGAGCTTCAGCAAGAACCAATGGGGTTCATTCTCGTGTTACGCAGCACGTTTGAGCTTCAGCAAGAACCAATGAGGTTCATTCTCGTGTTACACAGCACATTTGAGCTTCAGCAAGAACCAATGAGGTTCATTCTCGTTTTACGCAGCACGTTTGAGCTTCAGCAAGAACCAATGAGGTTCATTCTCGTGTTACGCAACACGTTTGAGCTTCAGCAAGAACCAATGAGGATCATTCTCGTGTTAAGCAGCACGTTTGAATTTTCTCAAGAACCAATGAGGTTCATTCTCCTGTTACGCAGCACGTTTGAGCTTCAGCAAGAACCAATGAGGTTTTTTCTCGTGTTACGCAGCACGTTTAAGCTTCAGCGAGAACCAATGGGGTTCATTCTCGTGTTACGCAGCACGTTTGAGCTTCAGCAAGAGCCAATGAGGTTCATTCTCGTGTTATGCAGCACGTTTGAGTTTCAGCAAGAACCAATGAGGTTCATTCTCGTGTTACGCAGCACGTTTGAGCTTCTGCAAGAACCAATGGGGTTCATTCTCGTGTTACGCAGCACGTATGAGCTTCAGCAAGAGCCAATGAGGTTCATTCTCGTGTTATGCAGCACGTTTGAGGTTCTGCAAGAACCAATGAGGTTCATTCTCGTGTTACCAATCATAGAAAAAATTATCTATGATGCAAGGTGTACATATTTGATAATTGGTTATATTTCATGAACTATAAATAGTCTACTACTCTGTACAATACTGCACTATACTCAACTTTTTATGATTTTTTTTTTAGAAAATACATATTTAGAAAGAAATAATATTCCTGACTAAATAATCCTTTCTTCACTTCAAAAATTAAATATTTTCTTAATGTGTAAAAGGCAAAACAGACCATCACTCTTTAAGAAAGTGTCTTTATTTACCAAAAAATGAGAAGGAAAAAAACAAACAATACAAACCATGGATAATGTGGTTAAGCAAATCATGTTGCATAATTGTAAAGTTACTTACTACAAACTTCAGTGCCATTTCATAGAGAAAATGTTAATATTGTATCGTAAACATGAAGGGTGGGGAAACTGGGAAAGTTGAAGCATAATAAAAATATACACGAACAGAAAAAAGGCTCCATGGCACAGAAAACTAAACTACAGAAGAAAACATGGGAAACATGGATGAAATGTGATCAAAAAGCAAAATCAAATACGCATCAATGTCAAGCCAAGCAGACATTTGCTGACTGGACTTGATAAAGTATATAGTGCTTGAATGGTTTTTACTGCTTTTGCACAAGGAGAAACGTCAAGCCTATCTGAACAGTACCAGTCATGTGACGTTCTAAAAGCATGCTTTCTGAACAGCTTATTATAAGTGCAAGGTCGTAAGAAAACAGCAAAAACAGCAAACAATGAATACTGCGATGACTTCAGCCATAGAAACTCAACACACAGCTGGACTGATTATTATTGTAACATTTGTTTACAATGAAACAAGAGTACAATACGTACTTCAGGGGCTCTGAACCAAATTAATGATTTGTTGAGAGCAATTATTGAGAGCAAGTTTACCGAGAACAACTTCTTTAGGGACAAAATGTTTGATGCCCTCATGGTTGGGCACAAGTTTTAGAATAAAATATTAAGTCTACAAAGAACCCAAGCTAACAGCATTCCAGATCCAGATTAATAGGAACTGACATTAGTGTGTGTAAAAAGGAATATTCTGAAATATCTTTAATCTTGGTCCAACACACAATGCCTCTCCTATAACAGGTTTCACAAGGCAGAAGATCCAAAACAAAATCTTCTGCATCAAATCTTTTAAAAACCAGAGACAGAACTTCAGGACTCAAAGCAGGATTTCATGATGGCCTCCCTGTCGAATTTGAAGCTGAGAAAGGAGTGCGAGGAGAGGATGTATTTATATTCTTCACAACACAAGTCTGCCTGTCCATTATAGCCATAGACATCAGCAGCTGCATCTGGGAAAACAATTGTAGATGTTCGACATTCAGATTAACACAACTTTTTAATTCATGCAGTACATATACTATTTGATGAATGGACTAAAGGTGCATCACACTAGCTATATTGCTAGTCAAAAAGACCACTGTCATAAGTGGTGATGTATGAGAGCCAGCACACACAGAAGTCACTTTCAAGCCACGCATCTTTCTGCTGGTCAACAGGGCGAGTCCGAGTGGCCAACTACAACCCTTTGTGAAATCTGCATTAGGGAAATCTTTCTTCTGAAATGCCTGGATTTCACCTGCCGATGGCAAACGTGACCGCACCTTTCAATCTTCAGACATTCGTAAGTTCTAATCACATATTGGATATGTGTGAGGATTTTGCTTGAGATGAAATACAATTCATTTGATTTAGCAATATAACCACACCCCAACTGCATCACAGTTTTAAAAGCATTATTTAAATACCTGTGTCAAAGTTATCCTGCAGTCGTCTTGGCTGAAGTTTCTTGTCATCTTTCTACAAGACAACATATTGTTACAAAATACAGATAAAGATTACTGTAATGTTCAGAAATAGTATGTGTTTGAGGAACATATAGGAACTCACCTGCTGCTGACTGACACCATTAGCTCGTTTCTTCAGGGTTGGAGACTCTTGGTGTTTCTTGCCATTGCCTTTCACATTATTCTGCAATGAAATACCAGAACCAATCACTGAATCAGCAATAATAAAACAAACTGATGATGACTTGCAAACTGACATGTGACTGTCTATATAAGCTTTTAATATTTTCTCTGTGCTATACAAGTTGGTTACACTGTTCACACCTTCCTATAATAGCATCTTTATTTATGTATGAATTATTTTATGATGTGAACACCTACCTTGGGTTTAAGCATGTCTACAAGCTCACTGTGGGAGGGTTGTCCAACAGTTTTCTGTTGTTTCTGCTTTGCCCAGCTGTCACCCGATCCTGGAGATGCTTCCACCAACATCTGAGATTTCCTGGGCTTTGAGCTGAGCAGAGGATCGACAACAGAAATGAGTGCATGTCATAATTTCATCAGTCATCTGACTGCGCATTCAACAGCATGCGGTAACATAAGTCATGCACCTTTATTTCTGTAGAGCTTTACTGAATACAGACTGTTTCAAAGCAGCTTCACAGGGATCAACGGGAAAATAATGATGCAAACAGAGACATTATTCAGCTGAAGTCAGTTGTGTTCATTCAGTTCAGTTCAATAACTGTGTAAAGTTCATCAATTATGAAATGAGTTCAATTCAGCTATAAAGCAGTTCGACAGTGATGTCATCGTCCAGCTCAATAAGTCCATAACTTAAGTCCATAACCACAGAAAATTATATACTTGAACACGAGTTACTCTAAAAAAGTAATTAATAACTAGCTACTAATTACATATTCAACAGTGTAATTAGATTACTGTACTAATAACTCTCTATAAAAAAGTATTGCATTACTTATTACTAATCACTTTCTAAACCCCATTTCAACCCAGAGCAGTTGAACAATACAAGGATAGACATGAAACGGCTTAATAAATATCTATATATATATTGACTTCGCAAATAAATATTTAAAAAAAATTAAAATTGCATAATTTTTGAACTGACTAAAGTATTTAAAGACAGAAGATTAAATTAATTACATACATTTTAACATTAGACTTTTGATTTTTGATGTTAAATCCACTATTGTTATATGTAGAATTGTTTTAATTTATAATCTATATTTAATTACATCAGAAATAACTACAGAAAAATTAAGAATAATCTCTTACTTTACTATTTCAAGGGAAAGGTAATTAAAGTACAGTAATTAACTGCACCCAACAATGATAATATATATTTCGAGTGCTGCACGATTAATCATCGCAATCGCGATGTCAAGCCTATGCGATTTTATATGAAATAAACAAATTAGGGCTGTAAACGCAATTAACGCAGCATCTGTTATATTTTGTCCTCCTTTGGCTAGTGTTATGATCCCGCTCTTATTCCTGCGAATGCTTTAAACCATAGACATAATAAATAGATAGACGCCCTATTGGCCGCTTTGGAGCGTTGCTGCGATCCGTCAACGTGAACGGGTGAGCTGCGGTTTTCCTGGATAAAAACAATAATAACGTTTACATTTATCAGCCGATATCAGTGGTGTGCACGTGGTGTACGTTACTATTACTAATTATATAATTACAAAATACAACCAGAAAAAAATGTTCAGTCTTGTTTGTGAAAGGTAATTCCCCGAGACCTGTTTTCAATTGTGTGGCGATTTGTTCAGCCCCAAGCAGCGCACGACACAGGCATTTCTCTCCATTCCCATAATGAGAGGTAGGGGCAAGCTGCCCTCCTTGATATGGCGGCGCCGTTGACGTACGCTCCAGCAGCCAATAGGGTGTCTATGTATTTATTATGTCTATGCTTTAAACCATTCATGCGCGACAAGTCAAAAGGGCGCGCTGCCGCTGCCTGTGAATGTGCTGACTAGAAAGACGCGCGCCAGTATCATGCGCATGCACAGGCCGCGCGCCAGAATACAGTTCTCTTTAGCGCTTGAACGAACAATAACACACACAATTATGCCAAAATATCGTTTGTCGAGTATCTTCATAACATAAGAGCAGTCTAATGATGGACATGAAGAGTTGTGAGAGAATGAGGCGCGTGTGAGATCCGCGTGTCAGCAGCGGCTGCTCTTAAAGGGACAGCAGCTAATAATGATCTCTGTCAGTAAAGTTAATCAAAGAACCAAGGGAACAGAGAAAATTACTCGTTGCTCTTGACTAATCCTTATGAAAGCTACACAAGTTCTTTAGTCTATATATAACTTATTATTTATGCAGCGCAGACTGATAACTTTATTCAATTTCTGTCCTACTTGTTAGAGCAGGTAAATATGACTTTTATTATGGGTTTATGTGAGGATTGTTTGAAGTTCACTTAAATTAAAAGCTGTTATATTTTTTGAAGCCTAATAAATTATAAAAAAAAAAAAAAGATAGCTTTGAATTGTAATGATGTTATGTAATTAATGTTTTAAATGGGGGGTACATTTTTATCCAGACATCAATGGCTTATTGATTATTATACATGTTATCAGTCATTTAGTTGTTGTTGCTAGTTGAGAAAATATCACTAATCTGTGTGTGCATTTTGCTTTAGAACCAAGCAAGTTGACTCATGAAACCATTTGTTTATTATATCGCAATCGCAATATTGACCTCAATAATCGCAATATGCCATTTTCCCCAAATCGTGCAGCCGTACTAAAAGTTATATAACTATAAATAGGTCTCTTATTTGACGATTGTGTCCCTCTTTAAATGCACTGCCACTAAAATATTAAGCTGCACTATGAGCTCTTTATGCAAAATCTAAAATCTTTGCAGGCATGAAATCATGATGGCGAGAATCTATAGCGAGAATCATCGCACCGGAATGGTTTGCATGGTGTGCTGCCATTGGACGCAAAATCCTCATCGCTGCTCGTCGACTCTCCTTTGTGTTTGGCAATCCACTCTCTGAGCTGCCTGCAAATCAGCACATCACACCTCAGTTACACCTTCAATCGTACAACCGCACCCCTATGCTCCCCTTCAGATGCTCATTCATGATGCAAAAGGACATGATGTACCTCATAAACGGAATAGCCATAAAAAACTTGTTGGGAGCCAGTCCAAGCTTGGATTTAGGAGTCATGTCGTTCCTGTGGCAAGGCAGTTTATCCACCGGGAACCATTCAATGTTCTATCAGAAATCAAAAGAACAGAGAAATTTAATGGGTGCGTTGTACAATCAAACACTTGTGCTTGTATTCAGGTAAAACAAAAGCATCCAAATGTATATACACCCTTATTTCTTTTCTGGTCTTGGGGTTAAACTTGGTGTCTTTAGGAACCCCCGGGATAATGTACAAGCGGGCCAATTGATCTAAAATTCTCTGCTCGATATATGTCTTTTTGCATATACGATCTCGGATATCAAAGCCCGTCTCCTCTAAAACCTGCAGAGAAAACAGAACAACAATGACATCTAAATGTATCAGACCAACATTTGTATTTTCACAGCCAAGAATAAGACGTACTTCTCTCACAGCGCAGTCATGGAAAGCCTCGTCTTCATTGACTTTCCCTTTAGGAAAACCCCAGCCAGACTTGGCCAGATAACCCTGGACCATTAACACCTTCAGGTACAAATAAAGCTTCAATAAGCACTCTTATAAATACACCAAGGTCGTCACAACCCTCTTCAAAATCACATAGCATAGATTATGCTGCTTCTAGCAGCTGTGCACTTACATGGTCAAGTGTTTCATCAAGAATAATGGCACCAAATGTCGGCACACCCATCTTGTACTCTTTCCACTGCTCTAAAACCTTCTGAACATCCTCTCCGTGGGGCAGCAGGAATGGACAGTGATTAAAAAGTGATCATAATGTTAAGGAGACACACAGAGAGAAACAACACAGAGAGAAACAAACCACAAATACATTTTAAATGCATTTAATGTTCATTTTAATATTATATATACATATATATCTGCGCCGCTGAAAAAGGGGGCTGGCACTAATGCACTATATTGCAGATTGTCTTTTTTTTTATAAGACGGGGCCTGATATTGCTCGTTGCACTTCATCCCTGAAAAAGGTGATTTGAGCATATTCATGACACAGTTGTTGTCAGATTTCATTGGTGATTTCAAATATGAAACTTAACCATAAGCATGATAAACAGCTTTGGAGAATTTGATGTTTCCCCATTCAGAGAGACGAGAGTTGCATGACTGTAACAGCTGTCCGAGAGGCATTTCAAAGATGGCCGCCAATGAAAGGACTTGGCTGAAAGTGACTACTTTCAGACGCCAATGACTTTCACTGTTTGCCACTTTAAATGAGTCCATTCACTGGGTTGGATTCTGATTGGCTGTCAATGTACAAATTACTCTCTCTAAAAAGTATTGCATTACTTATAGACCAAAACAGTTAAAACATTCTTCAAAATATTTCCTTTTATGTTTCTCATGAAACAGAAACTCTTTATAATGTCATGAGTCCTCTTGCAACACACTGGGTATTATTATAGTCATCATAATCGATTAAATTCTGTAATTGGATTGATAAACAATATCCAAATGTTAAAACTAGCTGACAAGAAGCTGACAACGGTCAACGTTGGCATATAAGGCAATAAACATAGCTAAATCAAACAGATTTAACTACCAATCTCCATGTGAAGTCGTTTTTACAGCCCTGTAATTTGGCTCCAAATCTCAGGTGAAATTGTCTTTTGATCCCCCTCTACAAATATTCATCCATAACATTTAATATTTCAGCTTTCATCACTATTTATGTTTGTCTTCTCTAATTCTCTAACTGTTATCCTATTCAGACACTGCTATTTTGGCATTAGAGATGCAGGGAATTTTTCTAATGACACTTTTTGTTCCTTGGAGGTGGTTGTGAATCATTCAAAAGTCTCTTCCGGCATCACCTACTCCTTCCCATTGAGGCACAGCTGGATTTGAATCCAGGACTCATTTATTGCATATATAGTCTCTCATAAGCACCACAGATCTGAGGATCCTAAATTATATTAAAAACTCCTGCAACTTGACCTGGTCAGGGACTTAGACCAGCCACAAGATCATGCGCTCTCATTGGTTTGCTTTGTTTTTCTGGATTGTGAAGCACTCTGGGTCAACTTCTGCTGCTTTTACATAAGCTACGCATGTATTTGTGTTTTGGGATTTGTGGATCTCCAGTGTGATATTCTGCTCAAAGAAACGTGTAATAAGCCACTCTGTGTTCAATCAGCTCGTGCGGTTTGGTGTGAGCAATTATTTCATCACACAAGTTTGATCAAACAACAATTCATCACCATTTATCATTAATACCCAGCATGTTTCAAGTTTTTCGGATGCCTGATAATAATACCTGCACCTCAGTTCAAAAAAGACTTCAGAAAATTGCTCGAAATTGAACGATACCTTACTATATACGTTACTATAAAGAACGATAACAATAATTATATTTGCATCCACACCAACGCATGAATGTCTGTTTATTCTAAGAGCGCACCGCAGTTTTGTCATCTGCCACTTTAAATGAGCCGATTGACAGGGTTTTGGAAGTGGATTCTGATTGGCTGTCAATGTTTTTTTTTTATCATTCAGAAAATGATTGAACTTATATCGCTCCTCTCTGTGGTTATGGTTATAGCTGTGCTGTGGACTTCCCTATTCTCATGGTATTAGAACAATTATTATGTAGTTATCGTCCTCGTTGTGAACGGGCCTTTAGTCCGTGTGTTAATGATTGTTCACTGAGTCTTCCTGCAACGCCCAGAACCTGGCCTACCCCTTTCTAAGACTCAAAACAGACAAACTCTCTCTGCCCCTAGTACGCTTTCATTAGGAACATTATACAAAGATCTCTTTAGGATATCAGCCTTGGCAAAGTCTCTTATCCCACACTGAGGTAATCCTGGTGAATTCTGCATGCAGAAGTCCAGGTAAAACCAATGTGCAAGCTCGATCTGGAAGCAGACTCTGATGGCATTGTCCCTCTCCTCGCTGGGGATGTGAAGTATGAAGCGACTACAAGACACAAAACAAAATCATCACATGCACCGAAAATACTGAAAACATGAAGCCCACATCATGAGTCAACAGCACATTTAATGATGAAATATGTTCAATACAATGGACTACTTGTCTTGCACTGAGCTTTGTGACATACTTCCAGTTTTAAATAATATGGCATGATACTTTTCTGAAGAACTAACAGATCTAAAGCTAAGATAACCTTAAAAGTCACTATGAAATTAAAATGTACATTTTATTATGGAATATCACAGCATTTATTATGCACATATCTATGCACATCTTTTTTTTACTCATATGCTCATCTTGAATCTTGTGCTGCCCTCACGTGCTATTGGAATTACTGTACATACGAGTTTCCTAGTTAATAATAGGACACGAACGTCCTCTTAAGTCGTATTTACCAGTGGGAAGCTCTGGGATAATGCTGCTACTTCAGTTTTCGTGTTGGACGGGCCACAAACTTTAAACAAGGAGGAGGGGAGAATGATTACTGATGTGACTGCTATTCTTTATTAGGGTTTTCACAACAGCTACATCGCCTTGTCTTGTTGAAAGAAATGCATTTTACACAAGAATAATCATTTGATCTTCAAAGGATATTGAAGTGGTCAAATATAGGCTATTTTTTGCTACAAATTTTGAAGCTTTTTGTACAGTGAAAAGAGCCTGTAGTCAGCAAGACGACAATCTAGATCAGTGGTCTCGAACTCAATTCCCAGAGAGCCACACTTTGCACAGTTTTGCTCCACCTCCATCAAACACACCTGATCCAGCTAATCTAGGTCTTCAGGGTTACTACAAACGTCCTTGGAGGTGTGAGTTGGAGCTAAAGTGCAAAACTGCGGCTCTCCAGGAATTGAGTTTGAGATCACTGATCTAGATAAGCATGGTAAATATTTATGTTGTCAATTAATGGGACACTAAATATAATTTTGGCTTTAATAAGATTTACCCAAAAATAGGCAAGGCATAAACATGGTGTCCTCCATGATTCCTGTTCTTTCCGATAACAAAACACTTGACTGCAACAAGCTCGCAATGACGACTTCAGAAGTGGGAAGTAGGAGATTTCCGATATCACGTGAAAGCAGTATTAAAGGAATAATTCACTTAAAAATTGAAATTGTGTCATAATTTACTCACCCTCAAGTTGTTCCAAGCCTGAATACATTTCTTTCTTCTGCTGAACACAAAAGAACATATTTTGAAGAATATGGGTAACCACATTGATGTACCCCATTGACTTCCATTGTAGAAAAAAAAATACTATGGAAGTCAATGGGGTCTTGGGCCTGTTTAAATACCCATATTCTTCCAGATATCTACTTTTGTGATCAACAAAAGAAAAAATTTACAGGTTTGAAACAACTTGAGGGTGAGTAAATGACTACAATTTTCATTTTTAAGTGAACTATTCCTTTAATAACTTCCCTTCCCTCTTGCAGCAACATCACTTCTCTTCTCTGATGATGTGTTTACTGGGTTTACTGGTACCCACCAACAGCAAACCACAACCATCCAATCAATTCCCCACAAGCCCTGCCTTGTGCCTGTTCAATAAGGGTTTACGTCACGATATAGGGACAATCGCAGCCTCCGTTTCATGCCGACTTTAATAAGTAATAATAATCTGCACTCTCTGATCTACTTCTCACTAGCATGTGATCAATTAACGACAAAACAAAGGGGAAACCTGATCCCCCCTCATTCAATGAGACTACACAATTAATAATATCAATAACAGTCATAATAATTATTACTATTAATAAATAATTAATATATTTTGAATGTTGGTACCGGAAACGAGGTTCAACCAAGTTTTTTTTGTTTGTTTGTTGTTATTGTATCAATTAGAACCGAACACGGAAGTAGTTCTACGTAACGTTAGTCAGTCAATTGACTATTTTAACGTTAGTTCAAATTTGTAAAAAAAAAAAGAAAAAAAAAAAAAAAAGAAAAGAAGAAACTTAAGAAACTGTTGTTGTTACTCGCATTTGGAGTCAAAACACCGCTGACCTGGCACGCGCCCAAAGCTGACTGGAGCGCGCACGCGAAACACAAATATGCGCTGCAGACTCACACACACAAAACTGCACTCGGGACGGGGGCTACTACACCCCGAACACTGCTTATCACAGGAGTTTAATAGCTTTTTCAACACATCTTTTATAATACAATCAAACAGCTGAGTCCATTAGATGACCGCGTAACAAAGACTGCTATTCGACCGCTCAAACTGATATAAGTCCATATTAAACGTACAGGTACGTTAAAGCACACCGTATGGTATGAATATAAGCTCCTGGTTTACCTGCAAAGGTCATCCAGTAAGCCGTTAGGAATCTCCCATCTTTTTGTCTCCATGTTAAGGGTAAAAACATCCCGAACAAGCAAAACTAGTGCGTTAAAAACAGCGCAAAGGCACTACACTTGCGTGCTTCACATTTATAATATGTGGCTAAATAACATGGCTCTGTACTATTCAAACACTTCCCATACAAGGGCAAGAAGTGGTGTGAATTTATAACGACGACACCGATGCTAACATGCTAACTTAACTAGCTAAAAATACAAATTCATGAACAACTCTTGCGTTCAGGAGGCGGGATCAGAAGCGCGTGAACGGAAACACCGACCAATCACAGTCACTATTCAACATGATTGACATCATCAAGGAGCCAATCACGGAGAAGTTCATAGAGCAATGAAGAGATTTGCATGGCAGTTTGTATGTGAAAAAGACGGTATTACAGCGATCATGATACGCTATAAATGTAGTAAAACACCTAAATTGTGAAAAGGATATTTTATTTATTCGACCTCACCTTTCGTGTAGTCAACGCCATTATGAATATATCTCTACACATATTTTCAGTGTAATCCTCTTTTATTTGTACATTTACAAGGCTTCTTCCTTATAACTGTCATTTTAAACCGTTATATGAAGGGTGTGGTCGCGGAAGTGCCGTGGTGACGTCACACCCTTGGCGTGCAAGTCACACACTGAACTGAGAACAGCAGGAGTTGAGCTGCTGTTCGTGCTATAATTAAACAATCACCAATCCAGGGAAATCATGGCGTTCGCGCTAAAAGAGCGTTTCGACAAGTTCCTCCAGGAGAAGAATGTCATGACGGACGTGCTGTCGAAGATAGAGGCGAGGACTGGCGTGAACAGGTCCTACATCGCATATGGTGAGCATTTACAGGAACATGTGCCATGTCGGACACGTCAGATCAGGAGAAAAACAACCGCTTCAACGGTTCACTCTGTAGCGTTACTGCTGTTTAACCAATAATAGGGTTTTACGCAATGGATCAGAGGTGATAGTATGCTGATGTTGTCTTTTGTCTTGCAGCTGTCATCGCGCTCCTTGCAGTTTATCTGGTGATCGGATACGGCGCTTCTCTTCTTTGTAATCTCATTGGATTCGTCTATCCTGCGTATATATCGTGAGTTAAAACTAATCTATCCTTCTGTTTGTTCATTCTGGCGTCACGCCGCGGGTGGTTGCGTCATCGACGT
This sequence comes from Meda fulgida, assembly GCA_030578275.1. Taxonomy (NCBI): domain Eukaryota; kingdom Metazoa; phylum Chordata; class Actinopteri; order Cypriniformes; family Leuciscidae; genus Meda; species Meda fulgida. The sequence continues at coordinate 1,503,832 of CM060625.1, read as the reverse complement.
CGCGGTTACGGAACGCTGACGTCATCGCAGCGCCGTGCACTTTATTACGCACCAGGAAGCGTACACGTCAAAACATGTACATTTCCTTCAAAACCTTATGTGTATCGTCGAATATCTGACTACAACTGTTATTTATCTTTAGCTACATCTGTAGTCATGCTTGCTTAAATAATTTAAACGGACATCTTATAGTGACCTAAAAGAAGTAGGCAAAAGATATTGCTTATTAGGCTTATGTCTTATATTATGTTAAAGGGATAACGTTAGTTAACCTAAAAATGAAAATTGTGTCATCATTTACTCACCCTCATGTTGTTCCAACCCTGTGTACATTTCTCTCCTACTGAACACAAAAGAAGATATTTTGAAGAATGTTTGGTAATCAAATAGTTGATGGACCCCATTGACTTCCATTGTATATTTTTCTCTACTATGGAAGTCAATGGCTACCGTTTGTGATATATTTTACTGAATTATTACAGAAATATATTTCTGGTGTACAGTGTAATTTAGCTATGTAGTAATTTAGTAATCTTATTTTTAAAACTAGGAACTAGTAATAATTTAAATTTTTATTCCATGTTTTAATTTTAACAGTAAAGCTCCGCTGTGCAGCATTTTGTTTGACAAGAAAGTTTTTATTATTTCAGATGATTAAAATCTAAATTAAATTAATGTTTTATGTCTTCATTTGATTGCCAGACAAATAAAATAAATAATAGAAATGAAAAATAAAAGTACAAAATATTTTTCTATCAATTAGACATGCTTTTTGATTACTAAAATGTTATTAAACCATTCAAATGGAGTCCAGAAAACTTAAGAGAAAACACAGAATTTGGTATAAAATAAAACTGAATTTGAGAAAAACACATTTCGTAGGGGCCTAATAAACATGTAATTTTTGTTTAACTTTTAGTAAATTTTTACATTGTATAAGTTTCATGATTTCAATTAATTAGACATGCTTTCTGATTACTAAAATGTAAGCAAACTGTTAAAATGGAGTCCAAAAAAGTACAATGTAAGAAAGAAAATAAAACTGAATTTGAGAAAAAATATTTTATGGGGCCCTATACAAAATGCTTTTCAGGGCACTCTTAAACACAGTAGCATTCAGTGCAGATTCAAGGAAGTACACGTTTCAAAGATTAGACATTTGATAATAAACAGATATTTTTTGTCTAAAGGTGAAATAAAAAACAGACTATGATTTCATCTGTCAGGCTTTACAGGGTTAAAGTAGCAGTTCTGGGTGTGACTGGTCTTCCCTGTAACATCTAACATCAGGAAATGAAAAGCCACTTGTGTGTGTGACTGTTGATGTGTCCTCCGCAGAATCAAAGCCATCGAGAGCGCCACTAAAGAGGACGACACCAAATGGCTGACCTACTGGGTGGTGTATGGTGTGTTCAGCGTCGCCGAGTTCTTCGCCGACATCTTCCTCTCCTGGTTCCCCTTCTACTTTTTGGGAAAGGTATTGGACAGCACATGATGTTGTTGTTGTTCACTACAATTCATATTTTTTGTTTGTAATGTTGTAGTCATGTCACATCAGTGGTTGATTTAGATTGATCACAGGTGTCTGAGAGCTTTTGTACAGGGATTAGTTGCCATATTTCATTTCTTTGGTTTCATGCCAACTCCTGATTACAGTGAGCTTACCGTATGTCTTTCTTTTTGGACCGCAAAAGGAGATTTATTTATTTTATTTTTGTATGTCCCGCTCGTCCATATAATGGCAGCAGGGTTCGTACAACGTGCTTAAAGTGCTTGAGTTTGACTTTTTGAAATGTAAGTCTTGGAAACCCCTTGAAAATAGCCGTATTTCTGAAAAGGTGCTTGAGTTACTGGAAGACAATAGGCTATATTAGAAAAAAGTATTGATAAACCAATCTTTTTAGACCCATCTGATATTGATATAGAGCCATTTCACATGGCAATGAGCGATAATAATGCAAGTATATGATACTGCTTTCGGTGTATCATTGTTTGATAAGTGAGATCTCTGATTGTTGTCCTTGAAAACCAGAAAAGTAATGCTTGGAAAGTCCTGGAATTTCATTTTACGAAGTGGCAGTAAATAGACCATCAAGCATCAATCTTTAAAGAAGACAGAGGTATCACAGAACGATTGGATGCGGTGCGATAGGGTTTGGTGAAAAGCAAACTGAGATTTAATGAACATTCTTGACCTTGGCCGTTGGGCTTTTGTGTGTTCATGAGACTCTGAGCGCCACAGTTCACTCCGTCTCACGCAGAAAAACACACAGTATCGTGATATGTTGAATCCTGACATGACCAGATGAATAACAATTCAACCTGATTTTGATAAGTTTTGACTCCAGTTTCAATGATATAAGGCACAGTGATACGCTTGATCCCTAAAAGAACACTTGTATCATCACAATACAGTATCCAGGTACAAAAGCATCAGTGTGAATGGACTGCAGTAGACACAGAGGTCTTGTTATTGAGGGCGTAGTGTTTGTGTTTCCTGATGTGGAGAGTATAATGTGATGTCTTTGTTCTCGTCTCTAGTGTGTCTTCTTGGTTTGGTGCATGGCTCCCACTCCATCCAACGGCTCCGTTCTGCTCTACACGAGAATCATCCGCCCCTTCTTCTTAAAGCATGAAGTCAAGATTGACAGTGTGGTGAAAGACGTCAAGGATAAAGCATCAGAGACTGCGGACAAGATTAAAGAAGAAGGTGAAAACCAGATGCATTGCATGTCTTTTGCCAGTTAAAGTTTGTTTCTGATTTGAGGAATGGCAATCCGAGATAAATCATCATAAAGGATCTTCCCTAACGCATGATGTTTCATCACTGATCTGATTGATATAGTATGTCCAAACTCTGCATGTTCTCTAGAATGACTAGCATGTGTCATTCTTCTTATGACCTGTAAAAGCAGTTCTGCACTGATTGGTAATCCGATCTTCTCTTTTTTGTCACACAGCTAAGAAAGCCACTGCCAACCTTATTTTTGAGGAGAAAAAGAACTACTAAAAGCCACAGCCATTTCAACTGCTTCTTATCCTACGGGACGACACCTGCCTGAATAAATGTTGCCTTTATATGCTCTTATTTTTAATTTTTGAAAACTGGAAGTGGGCTGATTATTGTTACTGTCTTTATACTGTGGTAGCCATATTAGATGCCATCAGAAAGCCCCGGAGCTGACAATCCCAAGTTAAGATGCTTATGTTTAAGCAGGTAAGGCATTTATCATAAATCATGCTAGAGAAAGCGAGTGACGCCCCCCCCGCCCCGCCCCCCCCCCCCGCAATGCTTCAGTGTCAGTAAACATCCTTATCTTTCCTGTAGACACGTCCTTGGCTTTATTAATAGGTCATCAGATGGTTTATCTTGCATCTTATTTAACATATTCATTCTAAGATGTATTTATGTGTGATAAGATTTTTGTTTGTTGAAAATGTCTATTCTGAGGATATCAGTGGAGCTGTAAACATATGAATCATGCATTTGACATCAATTAAACCATTGAAATCCACAATGATTGTGCCATGTATGATGCTTCATTTCTTCCTTTAGCAGCATGCTGTGGTTTTTGGTTTGTGTAGATCGGTGTTATCAGCAGTCTCCACTGCACGAACAGCACAACAGCTCTAGGCACACAACCAGTGTGAGGAGGGAAGATGAGTATGAGCGCGAATGAAGAGTTGGTCAGAGCAGATGTCACTCAGCGGCATGCTGTTCGCTGTAGTTCACATGCATCAAGCAGCCACGTTCAGGAGTGAATGATGCAATACATCGCTGACAAACCAGGGCTACGGCTCAAATCACATGCCGTATGTGACAAAAGATGTCTGAATTCACAGTACCCATAAGAGTAGGAGAAAGTCCCCGGATGACCTTCTATCCCATGAGGCCACAGGAGAGGATTTGAGATTGACTGAAGTGACACAACTGACTCTGGTAGGTGAGTGTAGTGCATCCAGATTACATTCATACTATATGAAACACTTTTTTTTTTAGCACTCAAAGTATTTATTCAAAATAAGGCTCTACTTGAGAGTGATTTCACACTGATCTGATTCGCTGGCTTCTACTCAATTTCCTGGGAGTACAAATGCATCATGTTGAGGTGACGAGCAACACATGAGTTTACTCTAGACTAGAGTCTAGCTGATGCCGAACCTCACCAATATACACACTTACCCCCGATTTCACAGACAAGGCTTGAGCTAGTCTGAAAAAAAATGCATGTTTGAGCCGTTTTAACTGAAACTTACATTGAGATTTTTGTCTCAAGATGCACATCAGTGATGTTTTTTTCTAAGGCACATTTATAAAAGATCCTTAAATGTCCTAATTGAACTAAGGCTTAATCTAAACCCGGTCTGAAACCAGGGGCCAGTTGCATAAATGTAGCATTGTTAAGACTATCTTAATTCGACTGACCAACTAGCAGTTAGTTAGGAGTAATCAGTCTTTCTCTTCAGTATTAAATTAGACAGTTTTTATGCAAAAAAAATAAGAGGATGACTAACTTGTAAGACTAGTTTTAGCACTTTATGCAACTGGCCCCAGGCCGAAAAGTTTATCCAAAAACCAACCCGTTTTTCTGTTCATTGGCAGACGAATACCAGCCCACCTCAATATCAAACGAGTCAACCTATCTTCCCAAAACTACTTTGATTTCTAATAGTTCTCATGCAGTAATTTCACACTAAATTACATTAAAGCCAGATTACAGGTGAAAACAGTGATTTGAGTTTAATGACTTTATAAACAATTATATAAAACAATTACTTTAAAAATCCATGCATTTTCAGTGTAAATTTGGATTTGAAATATAGGAGATCTATATACATCAGTATGTCCTGTAACAGCATTCTGACTTACTCGGGCCAGTCAGCAGAAAAACACTCGGGCTGCATAGAAAAGAGTACATTATTGCCAACATTTATAGAAAACAAGAGGAAAGATTATCATGGAAATGTTCTAATGAGAGCTCATAAGTGCCTCTAGCTATGATCGACCCTTTCATGTCCTTTTTTTTATTACAGTTTGTATTTTGACATGACATAAAGTGAGGCTAATTCACTTACAAATAGAGATAAACTAAAGAGATCAACAAACAAAACGTTCCTACAGAATGAATACACATGGAATATTTACACAATACCCCATTTCATGATTCAAACTACTGAGATTTAAAAACGTCGAGAAAATAGCCTGAGTCGATAGGGAAATAGTTAAAAAAATACCAGCCTGAGAAAAGCCCATTTGATTTACTTTATACAATAATTTACAGTAGTACAATGTGAAAAAGTGACATTATCTGATGCGCACTAAAAATAGTCCAGATTATTTTACAGCCGAGACAGGTTTAAATAATTCAAGCATGATGGAAAGAAAAATTACAGATAAAAATTGGCAAAATGGTCACAAAACACTGTAAACGAGGTACTTTGGAAGGTGAACCCCAGTCCTTCAGAACAGAAACCCTTGATCAAGACGACACGCCGATGTAGCGTCCTTTCACTCAACACTTAAATAAGCTGCGTTCATTTACGGGTGTGTGTCGGGATCCAGTGTCGCACGCGAGAGTGAAACATGGATTTGTCTGTTTCAAAGTAAAACAAAAACAAAAAGTAGTCAATTTATAAAAATAATAATTAAAAAAAAATTACTCTGCAGCACCTACGAAAGAATGCAGCCAACTCTTAAATACAAAAATAAGTGTAAATCTGTGTTTCCTCCGAGGTGAGTAGGAAAGGGCGGCACTCCCAGAGTCCCAGCGGCCATCAGTCCCCTAAGGCATTTCCTGTGTGTGTGTGTGTGTGGCTGATCAGGAGCGTTGTGTTGATAAGGTTGCGCTATGTCTTGCGGCCGCTCCAGACCTGTTCGGGTGTGCTCTTGTGGTCGGACGAGTACTCGAAGGGCGAGCGCTGGTCCCGGGGCGAGCGCGGGCCGCTCCGGTGCTCCGTCTGCCAGTCCGAGTGGTAGCGGTATTCCCGGGAGGATTTGTGATGCGTGTAGTCGGAGCCGGGCCGGTGCTCTGAGTGGAAGCGGTGGTCGGAGTGCGTTCGGTCCTTGGAGTTGCTCTCAGATCGGTGCTCTCGGCTGGAGCGGTGCTCGTCCAGCTTCCGGTGCTTGCTGTCGCTGTAGTATCTGCAGCAACACACACACACACACACAACCATATCAGCATGATGATGACGACACACCCAAGACCTTTTACTGATACCACAAAACAACCAGAAATTCTCACACTAATTTAAAGATATTAAAAACACAACAATTGCTGAAATAAAATGTATATTTGACTAAATATTTACTAAATTTGAAAATTAATATGAAAAAATTAATCTGTAAAAGCACTGTCAAAATACAAGTTTCACTTCCAGTACATCAGCCAAACAGAATCACCTGACGCTGATAATTTAAAAAACACCAAGTTTAGGCGATACATCGGTCAGTCACTAATACCAACTGGGGGTTTCTCACTGCAAGGATCAAGCTCCCCATTGTCAACTAAAATATGTGATCGTTTTAAAGGGGATGTCTAATGTGATTTCATGCATTCTGACTCATTTACACTGTCCATGTTTAGCATGAGAATCCAACTCCTCAACAAAGTTTCAAAAAACACATTGGACGCATGACGGAGTATTTCTGTGCCAAATGCAGTCCATCAGGATTCGTACAAGTTTCGGAAAGTTTTTCGAGTATGGCCCTGTATGACATCAAGAGAGGAATGCCTCGTTCCCAGAGAACCCAGCAATAAGGGAACAGAGGATAAAGTTTGTCTGCAACGGAGTTGTGCAAGTGTGTGTGTTTGTTCCTGGCATTTCGGTGATGAAGGTTTTATTAGCAAGGCTCAGCTCGACGCTGGATTTGCAGATGGAGCGGTCCCAGCGATAAAAGATCCCGGTCATGAGTCAGAACTGCAATTGTCAAATGTCTGTGTTGTGTTGCCATATGCCAAGTGCATATAATGTAAACAACACCAACGTATAGTGAATCAGAAGTTTTCCAGAGTTAATGTGATGTATTGTGCGTGACTCTTTAGCTCCGCTCACGGCTCGCCTCAAGGAGCTCGACTGTTTTCAGAAAGAATCGGTACAGCTGATATCAGTCTTTTAGAAATCTGATACAACTAAATCCTCTTCTGAGATATGAAGGATGCAATACCACTCTATAGGTACTGAAGATTATAATTAGAATGGCTGTGATTAGAACCGTGTGAGTTTTGTGCCCTTTAAGTAAATCATGGCCACATTGAACTAATTAGTTCCATCCTTTTAATTTGACCCCATTTTAAGATGAACCTAAAATGAAAGAACAGATTAAGTCATGTGATTCTTCGGTTGTGGCCGTGATGTACATGTCATGTACAGGGCTTTCTTAAAAACCACCCCGCTGACAGTGACTAAGGGTAATAAGCAGACAAGCGTGTTGTTTCCTGACCTGCTGTCCTGTCGCTCTCCTCGGTCTGCGTGCTGGTCTCGGTCGCGCTCGCGGTGGTCTTTGCCGTTGCTGAAGGAGTAGGGTCTCTTCCGGGAGTCCGAGCTCTTCCGGTACAGGTCTGCAGGGTGGCGCTCTTTGCTGTGCTCATGGTAGCGGGACGAGAGATGTCTGTCAGAGCTGTAGCTGTCTCTGCTGCTGTCGTCCTGCTGCGACTCCTTTATCCGCTCCACATCTACAACACAACGCCACGCAATGTTACACGCACTCACAGGTGAATGTGAAGCTACGTAACAGAAGTACTCAGAGAGCAGACATACCTGCGTGTTTAAAGCTTTGTGTATTTACAGTGCTAGTGTTCTGTTCCACTGCCTGAAATTAAACAAGCATCAACTTCAATCAAAAGATTCTGAGGATAATGACATCGTTTATTAAAGCATTACAGCATATGACACTAATTCAGCAAAAAAAAACATAGCAGTATTTTCAAAGATGTTGTGTTCATACCTGAGCATTTTCCTGTCTTTTCTTAATGGCGTGCTTGTACAGTTTATGCAGTTTCCTGGCATCAAATTCAGTGAATTTCGAAACAAATATCCACAGATTTCTGGAATATGGGAACAATCAAGATATTGATAAACTCAAAATAATCATTTATATACTGTGAATTAGAGCTGCACGATTCTGGATCAATTAAGAATCACAATTTGTTTGTTGTTTTAAAATAGATCATGATTCTCCCACGATTCTGAATAAACAACTAAAAAGTAACGTGTAATTTACGAGAGGTTCTGGAAAAATGTTAATTGCTGCTGTCTATTTAAAAGATAAATACACATTTAGAAGTGTTTGAATAAATGATTCAATGACTCGTGCATAAATACCTCACTTGTTTCATTACTAGATGAATCAGCGTTTTTGAACGAATCTCTTGAACAATTTGAATGATTCAATGACAAACACTTTTAACAGTCTCGTCGCCACCTACTGGTGTAAAGCTGTAATGCACTATTTATTTGAAGCACCAAGTTAAGTTCAAAAGGTGATTTACTCTATTTTGATCTCTACAGTATTAAGCGATCTGAACTTATCTCTGTGTGCTTACCTGTGATATGAATATTTATAGAAATAATGATGCTGTGTTGTTGAAAAGAGTTTCATACCTATAAAGTACATGACCAACTGCTCTCTTGCTCAGCGCAATCGTACTTGTCAAAGGTTTAATAGAGCCGAATCGTTCTCACTCAGGAATAAGATTGAGTGGTTGTTTGAAACGACTTCGCCATCTCTTAGTGATTAATCGCGCAGCTCTACTAGGCTCACGATGAATGACCGTACTTCCTCCACTGCTTGATCTGTTCGGGGTTGGTGTATTCTCTCAGACACTCGGTGATGTGATCTCCTATTTTGATGAGGCATTGTCGCGTGTGTTCCAGCTGCTCTCGCTCAGACAGACCCTTCTCTGGACGGTCCAGCTGCTTCAATGCTGCCTTCACGGGCCTCATGCGCTCCTTACACTGACACACACACACACACACGATTCAGCACAGTACAATCATCTACATCAGTATCACTCACAAAACGGGACATCAGCTTCTGTTCTAAACCTAGAGTTCGCAGACTTGCCAAACAAACAGGAAATGTTGCCTAAAGGTGAGCAGTTTCTATATCCACCCTTATTAGGGCGTGTTCACACTTAGCAGGTTTGGTTGGATTAAAACGAACTAAGGTGTGATGGTTTGTTCGGTTCATTGTGAATGAGTGTGTGAACTGTATGAGAGTCCAAAGCAAAACGTTATCTTGCACTATTTGCATACGATGAGTAGGAGAATATTATATCGAGTTTTCTGGAATTTCCTGAGGAAAGGTTTGGATCAGATGCATGGCTTCTCAGTTCTTCAAACTCACCACACTGAAGGTTTTCTGGTCCAGTTCTTCAGACTCCTCTGACAGGTGAATGGCATCTCCTCCTGAGGGCGTGTGCACGGGGGTGTCAGCCTTCTTCTCCCGCACTTCTGCTTTCACCTCTACAGCCTGAGAACACAGTCAACCGCTGTTTGAGTAATTCATGCACATGTTGGACCAATACTATAGTTGGATACAAAGATAAAAATGACACTTGATGTCTTAACCTAGCGAGCTGCATGAAAACAACATTATGGAAGTCACAGGCATGTGGCTGCTGAAGGACCACTAGCGGAGAAACTTGTTCTTAATAAATTCTGTCAAAGGTCAGACTCAAGTCTCCTCAATGGACATGAAAAGATTATAAATATCACTGTCAATAAAACATTTAGAGATATGATTATAAACCAGAACTTTAACGAGCAACTAATAAGAGACCACGTGCGCAAGAACGAGTGAGAGAGAGTGTATAAAAAGGACATGCCATCAAAATATATAAATAAAAATTGGCCATAACTGGGCCTTTGACTTCCAAAAATGTTTAAGGTTGGCAGCTCGCTAAGTTTTAAAATAAGGCCATAGAGGTGTGTTCGAGCTGTGACCTTCTCTGCAGGAGTCTCTTCCTCTCTGTGCACAGGCTCAGGCTTGATCTCCTTCTCCTTTGGTTCCCTCTCTTTGCTGTCACGGCCCTCCTCTTTCTTCTCCTTCTTAATCTCTTTTTTAACCACTTTCTCGGCTACGTCCTTCTCAACTGGCTCTTTATCCTCAAACTCGTCCTCGTCGGACTCTTCCTCATCCTCCTCCTCCTCCTCTTCCTCCTCCTCCTCCGTCACTGCCCGCTCTGACACGCGTGCTCTTCTGTTGGGCGGCTTCACTGGAGCAGTTTCCTGTAAGACGACAGAAAACACATTAGTACTGGTAATGCATTTAACTTCCAGAGTGTGATGCATTTCCAAAAGGAACAGAATATACTGTTGCAAATAATGCTTTTTCAAGCGTGGTTATGTCATTTGAACAGTTGTTTCAGAGACAGAGAAAGTCATTGTGCACAACAGGTCAGGGGACATTTAATTATCCAAGTAAATATGGCCAATTTGGATTTTGTTGTTAAATGTTCAGAATAAGTAGCTGTGAAAGAGCAGGAAGTAGAGAAATGGGCATCATGTATAATGTCTTCACCTCTTTTTGCCAAAGGCTGATTTTGTTCCTATAGCTTTATGAAATGTCTTACAGTAGGATGCATCAGACCTCATTTACACTATATCCCGCATCATCTTATTACAATTAAATGCAATTAAAATGTGTATTATAAAATACAAATGTCCATTCAGTACAGTACAATCATCTACATCAGTACTGAATGGACATGTGTCCATGAGTTTATGATTTTATTAATGTCTATGACTTTTCCAGGTCCAGAAATCTCACTTTTTCAAAATGACATAATATATCCAGGTTTTTTCCAAGACAGAACCCTGGTACCTAAACAAAAATTCATCTCAATAGCTGATATAGCTTGCTAGCTTGAGCCGCTTTAGCTTATTTAAACTCTTGTCTTGTTTGGAGTTAACGGCCTCATGGGCAGTGCTTGGAAATGAGAAGAGCTTGCAATAAGAGTCTGAGATGGTAGGTTTAAAAAAAAAAAAAAAAAAAAAAAAAAAAAAAACAGAAATCTAGTTGGTAGAAACTCAAAAGCTTAGAGTTTTTAGCATAACCCTCTTTTAGTGATGCTAGTGGATTAGAGATAAGTTCAGGCTGTCTTTCATGGGCTGTTTTACTGTACGCACAGCTGAACACTGTTGATAGTGAAACCACATACAAGCAGATTTCCATATTAATGTGCTCTGCACCCATACACAAACAACAATGACAGCCTGTTGCATCAGACATACATCATGGCACAGCAGGTCAAAATGACATCAACCCTCAACACAAACCTTCTCCTCTTCCTCTTTCTCATCCTCTTCTTCAGAGCTCTTATCCGATGGCGGCGCAGAGGACAGACTGTTCGTCACGTCATCCATCTTCGGTTTTACAGCTTTATTCTTCTTGCCTCGTGGTTTTCTCTTGCGTGAATTTGCCTATAGAGCAGGATTAACATCAGTGTCTGTAATACAGCACCGAAGGGCAAATGAAGGAGTGTATGAACTGTTCACCGACGATGTTATTGCATATTTCACTTTCTTTTTTACAAGAAAAGCTTATGCATTAGCTAAAAGGGGTGCCATTGGTTTCAAAAAGTTTGGGAACAATTGCAATAAACAGTTGGTTGCAACTATTCTGAATGATAAACTGTGCTTGCGAGATCACAAAAAAAAATCATAAGGCATGTACCACTCACTTGTGAAAGTCACAGTTAATGTACCGGATACAGACTACACTGAACAAACTCAGTGGATTTCATCACTTTGAACTGAATGCATGTTAATTGTGAACAGACTCTGAGAGATTGATTTTGGGCTCTGAAATTAGATTTTGTATTATAAAACAGTTAGTTCCAATCCTTGATTCTGATTGGTCAATAGCTGTTTTATTCAAGATAAAACACATCTATGACTGCTTTACCCAACGGTTGTTAGGCACGACACTTATTGCTTACGTATGTGTGGATTGTGTTAAATCTGCGTGACTCACAGTGCCAGCCTGTTTCTGTGCTTCCTTCTTGGCGAGGTCTTTGCTCAGTAATTTGATGAGGTAGTCAGCTCGTGTCTGCAGCTGTTTGGCCTGTGGCTTCTTGTCAGGATCATCTGGAAGGAGCTGCAACAAGTTTTGTAACAAGTTATCATTTGAATGTGTCATCACTTAAACAACAAGAACACAACAGTAGCAGGGCATGTTGGTCAAACACTGTTTCTGTACCTTATGTGTGAGGTTGAGGTCGGGGTCCATCTTGATCATCTCCCAGCTGCCATATCCGTACTCATAGATCCCAATAAGCAGACTGGAGTCGTCCTCTTTACCCCACTCAATGTCAAAATGAGCTGCCTTTGAGTGGCATGGGATTATATACCTTTACATATTAGGAAAAAAAGATTAACATTGCTTTGTGAGGGCAGAAAAATTACTTGTTAGACAAGCACCCAAAGGAACAGAACGCAGGGTCTCTTATAAACCACTTTTAAACCTAACTTAGCGATTTCTGAAAAATGCTGTTGAAAATGTAAAAACAAACAATTTGGTGAAAAACACTGGTTGTGTGAATAGAAAACACTCTTAGCCGATCAGCAGTAGTGTCCGCTCATGATGGGGGAGGGGAGGAGCAAGAGAGTGAACAATTGTGGAAAGACTGTAGAAAGAGCGATGGCTTAGGAAAAGTCCAGAGGAATATAATTGGAAAAAAGGGGTTACGATCAGGCAAGAACTTTAGGACCCGCGTTCATTTCTGAAATCTTTCCAGTGCTGGCGAGACAGACAGCGGGAGGGCCAGAACACGGATGCCGAGATTGCTTTGTGTCTGCCAGATACATGAGTAACATTAGCCGCGTTTCCACCGAAATTACCCACAGCAATTTGTTCCAGGAACTTTTTCCTGTCTTGTTTTTGTTTCCACCGCGGCCTAAAGTACCGTGAAGATTAGGCAAATAGTCCGGTGACATAGGACTGCACGCTACTTTACAGCTCCCGCTGAATTTCACCCACAGAATTTAAGCTTAATAAAGCCTGAACCTCGTCGTCGGTCCATTGGCCGTGCTTTTTAAACTCCGTTGTTGATCTGAATAGCAAACGACTCTAACTGCACGCACCGTAATAGACTAAAAAATGGTGGTTGAAATAAAATGCTGCATGAACTCAACCAATCAGCACGTTCAGATCCCAAGTCCCACCCCTGAAGTTCCTGAATTTTGAAAAAGTGCTACCTCGCAAGAAGGGACTTTGAGGGGGAAATATTCATCCGGAGCCTGGTTCCAGCGAGTCCCAGCCCAAAGTCCCTAGTTCCTGGGGAAAGTTCCAGCGGTGGAAACGCAGCTATCGTGGTTTTTTTTTTTTTTTGCCATTTCACAGCTGGTTCAACCATACTTGTGTGAGCTTCCTGATACACCAGATGTTAGTCGTTGTCTGTGTTGCACAGCCTGTTTGTTATTTTGTGGGTGGAGCAATGAAGTGAAGGGTGTGTTTGTTTGGGAGACAATTTCAAATATCAACAGTGTTTCCCAGAAATCGTCCCAAATGTCATATTCAAAACAACGCTGGCTGCTGAACTCTAGTCAACCCAGCTATGACGAATATAGTGCCACACTTTATGATAACTACGGTAATCAGCAGGTTTTCTGAGGGGTTTTTCACTGAGCGGACTTGTAAAAATGGTATGACATTAACATGAACCCTTTGCTCTTACCTCTTCCTCTCCTCCGGGTCAGAAGGAATGGCCTTGTGTAATGGTGCCAGCTCCTCCTCATGAGAGATCACCAGCTTAGCATTGACCTGAACCCCTGAGATCCTGAAGGTGGGTCCCTTCACCTTCCCTCGCCTGCCTCCTGATATCAACCAGCACATATGGGCACATTTATTCACTATTGTCTTACTCTTTTACAACATCTACAATGTTACCTAACTCTCCTAAATGCAAACTCATCTGGTGTGAAAGAACCCAGAGGCATGAATTTCTCACATTGTGAAAGCAGGATTTTTTTGGATTGACTGAAATGGCAGAATTGCATGGTTTACACAGACAGTGAAGGTGGTTTTCTGATGCTCTTGCCTGAGGTTCGTTCAGGTCCACAGGGGTTCTCCCGTAGCGTTCTCAAACAGCCGTTGTGTACGGTCTCTGCCAGCCGCCGCAGATCATTCTCAGATTTATCCACCAACTCAGCGTCCCGAGCAATAGCATCCAGCCTGTGATAGACATCAATGAGAGGCCCAACCACTAACACATGAAGAGATAAGAAAAAAGAAAGAAAGGTGCTTACCTTTCTAAAGGCCCACCAAATTTTTTGTAACTTTTGATAAATCTGTGTGGGAAACAAAAAACATTAGTCACATAAAATTAATTAATTTCAAACTAAATTATTTTATTGATCAAATAATCAAGGTAATAATTATAATTTAATATGCTTGAATTTCAGGAGTTAAATTATAACTTTCATTTTCATCTTAATCGTAATTTTCTTTGTGAAGAAAACAGTTAAACGTTACAGAAAATTCTCACTGGATTAACCAATAATACACTTTTTCACAAGATCATTTAATACAAAAACCTTTTTTTCACTGATTTCAAAGAATTCTCTATATTGTAACATACAATATCATCAGCACAATATCAAACTACTTATACCACCCACCCCTGGTGCTGAATTTGATAAGCATCAGCGGCTTTACCTGCGTATCTCCGCATCAGTGAAACCTTTAATGTTCTCTCTTGGAATAGTTCGAGGTCTTCCTCGTTTCTTGGGCCTCTTTCTGTCAGAGACCGAGTCGCTGTCTGAACCAGAGTATCGTCTGTTCCGGCTCCGGCGGCCCTCGTTTCCATTAAAGTTAGCCTGGCATTGCAAAACAAACAAGCACATAAAGAGAAAGTACAAAGAACTGCAGGCTAGATATGTAATTTTCCTTTATCCTTCATTAACACTGCTCATTTTATGTATACAACTCATGATGTAACCCAAGCATTTAATCCTCTGAAGTTATCCAACACAGACGTTTGTGTTCTGCCAGCATTAACCGGAGTTCGAATGGCTAACCTGTTTAGCACATTTCCTCATGCGGGGCAGTAAATAGATCTCTGCAAGCTCTTTTTGTCTTTCCTCTTCCTCAAGTCTCCTCCGCTGCTCCTCTGGGATAATGTCATCCCAGTTCTTAACATTCCTCTCCGTGTCCATGTCAATCTCCTCCTCCTCCATCATGGAGAAATTTGCCACCTGCAAGATGGAGCAGCCAGTGTTTAATGTGACTGAGAAGGCCCAGCGCTTGGCTGAAGAATTATATGCAGTATGTTTAAATCGAACACCTTGAATTGTGAGAGGAGCTCTTCTCCTACAGTCGATGGTCCAGGATCGTTCTCTCTGGTCTCGGCTCGCTTCAGGATTTCATCAATGTCCATCTCCTACAGCATCAACAAACATCAAGCATCAGCTTCTGCGCAGAAGCCCACGTTCATGCTAGGGATGGGAATCTTTAGGCACCTCACGATCCCATTACAAAACGATTCTTGAGCTATTTTTTTCTTTATAATTCATTTACAGACTTTAAAAGTGAAATCTATTTGTGCAAATTTTTAAAAATGTCAACTATCTAAAGAGAACTTCAAAACAAACAAACAAATAGTAAGGTATAAAGACAAAGAAAAATATTACAAGCAATAAATAGTGCTTTCAGTTGCTAAAAGTGCTTTAAGTATCTGAATGTTTTCCAGTCAAGAGCGGTGACTTTTCTCCCCAGCGGTTTGATTATTACTGACAGCGGGAGATCTAAGAGGCCACGCTCAAACAAATGCTCACATCTATTTTGACAAATCAGATGTTTTGTCCTGTCTCTTAAATCCCTTAAGACATAACCGCCTGTGTTTAGATTAATTTCACATCATAAATATTTTTGAGCATTTAAGGGCTTACACGACAGTCTCACACTTTCTGCGAGTTCTTCACTAGCACGCACAAGCATTTAAAAAAGCAGTTGTGTCGGAAGTGAGTGGTGTATTGAATGTTTAGACCTGCTGCATTACAAACGGCATGCATGATGCCTTCGATGAGAATTCTGCCTGGAAAACACTGAAGACCGGCGGGCGAGAGACCACACATTATAAGCGCAACACATTTCTCACAGCACATATCCTGTGCAACGAAGCCCACGGTTGTAATTAACAAACCTTTATAGAAGATTATGTTATAGAAGGTTCAAGGTTTTTACGTGTTTGTGTTTAAAGTGCACAGTGACATTGTGCATCTGCGGTTAAAAACACAGTAAATATTTTTCTCCCATCCCTAGAGCACATGCTGAAGAGCATCTCTGCGCTACACAGACACATACACTACACTGTGACACACATACACAAACCTGAGGCTCCTGCTCCTCTCCTTCCTGCTCTTTGAAAAGTTCTTCCGCACCAAACTTCAGGATGGCTGACAGCTCCTCCTTGTTGAATGGAGTGGAACTGCAGAGGAATCAGACAATAATAATGTCATTAATCTATACATTATACACACACACAACAGAATTTCCACTAAGAATATACACTGCCGTTCAAAAGTTTGGGATCGGTAATAGTGAGAAATATAAAAATTTTAAATAGCTATTTTCTAAGTGAATATATTGTAAAAATGTAATTTATTCCTGTGATCAAAGCTGAGTTTTCAGCATCATTACTCCAGTCCTCAGTGTCACATGATCCTTCAGAAATCACTCTGATATGATGAAACATTTCTGATCATCATCAACGCTGAAAACCGTTACGTACAATTTATATAGGATTCTTCGATAAATAGAAAGTTCAAAAGAACAGCATGTATTCAAAATAGAATCTTTTTAACATAAGTGGGTTAGTCACTTTTGCTCAATTGCTGAATAAAAGTATTTGTTACTTTCATTTATATATCAACTTTTGAATGGCAGTGTATAATTTTACACAAGATTTCTATTTCAGATAAATGCTGTTCTTTTGAACTTTCTATTCATCAAAGTATCCTGAAAATAAATGGCACACAACAGTTTAACACCGATGATAAATTCAGCTTTGATCACAAGAATAAATTACATTTTATATAACATATTCAAATAGAAAAACAGTCATTTTAAATTGTAATAATATTTCACAATATTACTGTTGTTTTCCTGTTTTTTGATCAAAATAATGCTTTTTGTGATACCAAGCCTGGTGAACAAAACCTTTGGAAAATCTTACCGATCACAAACAAATAACGATTATTTTGATAATACACTAATATCACAATTAAAACAATTGACTATTCAAGGTTTCTTTAATTTTGAGTACTTTGCACTGTTCTGTAAAAATAGATGTTTTTATTATTATTGAATATGCTTAATCCATATAATAAGTCGGCAGTCTTAATTTCTTTCCTTAAATAGTTAAACCATAGAGGAAAAGTGAAACCTTAAAGCTTTTCTTTTGTTGACAACAGATTGATAAAGGATTCTCAGTACAGATTTGGGAAGACGGTTGTTTTAAATGCATAAGCAATGATTCTGATTTTATTACATTCAGTGTAAGCGCTGACTGACGATGGATAATGAATTGACTGAAACAAGGCCGGGCCAGAGGAGAGACACACGGAGAGAAAATCAAAACAAATGAGGACAGCAGCACAAAGAAACACAGAAGCTTTACTTACTACAGTAAAAACTAAAAATATATATTTATAACATCTCATATAGTTAAGCAACACACGACCAAGAGTGCCGTTTTCCACAAATACCAGCATGATTGCAAATGTGACATTGATTTTATACAGTTCAATAAACAAGTAGGTAATATTTAAGTCTTACATTTAAGATACAATATTGAGCATTTTCATCAACTAAACTAGTTCCTAACAAAGCCACAGTAGAACAACTGCAGACAGTGCGCCAATGATTCAATGACCCGTTCATAAAGCCAGCGGCTGCGTCCCGAATCACATCCTCCGAGTAATTACTTCGCAAAAAAAAAAAAAAAAAAAGTGTACTACATGGATGTACTAAATTCACCATGATGTCATTATTATGTGACCTAACAGCATCAGTTGTGTCACTTCAATGTCATTCACAAATCGTCTCCCGTGGCCTCATGGGATAGTACAGTGTCCATCATATGCAGAATCAGAATCTCGCCAGAGGTAGAAGGTCATCCGGGGACTTTCTCCTATTCTTTTATGAGTACTGTGAATTCAGACAGACTTCTTGTCACATACTGTTATTCGCCTGCTATATAGTAGGAAAGCATGTGATTCAGAGACAGCCAGTCACTCAATTCTTCAATGAATCAGCTGTTTGAATGAAATTGGTTGAATGAATGACTCAATGAATCACTCAATATTTTGCCACCACCTACTGGCAGTTTAGTTTCTTATTTTTCCTACATTTCCAAAAAATTATTGAAAAGATTAATCTCAACATTATTTGTGCAGTGTAAATGAATTTATGCTAGCTTCATTAAACGGTCTGTGTAAACGCATCTAAATGCCACAGCTTCTGTGTTTCCTCTGCATGAAAAGATGGATTTTGTTGATACTGATTTCCTCTGATTGATAGCAGCCCTATATAATCTTCTTATTCTAATGGAATTCATTAATAAAATGTCAAAACTTGACATGAAAGATGACACATTTAATACGGTTAGGAAGTAATAGGAAAAACGACAGTGCCCTGACAAGAGAATGACCAACAAGCACATTACACAGTTTAATGGCAAGCCCTATATATACACATTTACATTCAATTAGTTTGCAATTTATTCTAAATAAAAAATATAATTTTAAAAACATCTTTGTAGCTGTACCTGGAAGGAGCTGCACCCGTATGGAGGACCGTCTTCCCCGTGGTGTCCATCCTCTGAATCACCAGGTGGTCCAACACCATTTTCTTCTTGGCTCTCTCAATAATCTCCTCCTCAACTGAGCCCTTCGTCACCAGACGGTATATATTCACCTGAAAGAGATTTAACAGAAGACATTACAGAAATGGACTAGACCCAGTCATAAAGAATAAACGTATACTAGGCATGTGATTGTACCAAATTTTTAATTTCACAATAATTGCTAGTTTTTATAACGGTAATCTCATGGCACTGATATTACTTTGATCATATAACAATAATTTTTACACATTTTGTTTTAAGTAGCATACATACAGTAAATCTAGACACCTTGTTACGAATTTACTTTATTTCAAAGTGTCCATAGCAATACTGTGCATGTTCACTAGTATAAACTAATCAGTGATAAAGTTTCAGTGGAATTAGGATTTTTGTATTAGTACAACAAACAAAATGACCATATAATGCCCTTTAAACTGCAATTAGACATCCAGCAGCTATATGAAATTTAAACGTTTTACCAGAGAATTGTAATATTTTCAGACATACGCCATACACTCTGCATAGCTACAACGGTTACAGCATAGCCTGTTGAATATCCCTTTTGATTTTATGCTCTTTTTGCTGCCCTAATCAATATAAATACCAGAAAAACCAGCATATGCTACATAACTGATGTACAGCATGTAATGTGTGGAGGTAATGTTGACCTGTTTTTTCTGCCCAATCCTGTGCGCTCTGGCCTGGGCCTGCAGGTCATTCTGGGGGTTCCAGTCGGAGTCAAAAATGACCACCGTATCCGCAGAGGCCAGATTAATGCCCAGACCACCCGCTCGCGTCGACAACAAGAAGCAGAAATCCTGCAAGTCATAGAGACACAGTCATACAAAGACATACATTCATGGTCAACTTTTAAAACTATACAATTTTTATAGAACTAAATAAATTATGAACATTCTGAGTGTAATGCAATTTTTATGACTTAACACATCGCAATCATAATGCAAGTAAATCAATGCCAGTACAAATATTTACACCATTAATAACCAGTGATCTCACACATACCTCAGAGCCCTCCGCATTAAAGTGATCCAACGCCTGCTTCCTCATCTCACCCTTTATAGAACCGTCCAAACGCTGAAACACAAACGCTTTCATAAGTCACACCTGAGCCACAAACACTGCGGTTAAATCCAAATGCTTTGTGAGTGAGTGAGTAGTTTCATCACCTGGAATAAGAACTGCCGGTACTTCAGGTACTCCGCTAGGATGTCCAGCATCCGAACCATCTGGGAGAAGATGAGCACACGGTGCCCTCGTTCCTTCAGCCGAACCAGCAGTTTGTCCAGAAGAATCAGCTTCCCACTGCTGCGAATAAGGTGCTGCAGAAAATATATATTAGTTCAGTCTGTGTGAAGTCACTGCTGAAAGACCCCTAGTAAGCAACCACTGCCCTGTTGCGGCGCTCTTTCAATAGGGGTGGGCGATATGGCAAATATATCACATCGAGTGACAGAACATTTAGGCCCAAGCAGGGGTGGGCAAAGATGAAAATCTTTTTCAATATTTCATCTTTGTTAAAAGCAGATCGTGGAGACATTTTAATCATCCATGATCAAAAATCTTGATATCGCATATTTTCATACCCCTATTTTCACAAAAATACACAAAGCAAGTTTACTGGTTTTAGCACAAAATTTATATATTTCTCTGCAGATGTCACTTTGGGGGTTTGTAAGTAACTAATCTTGTTAAAGTTTTTGTAAGTAAACTTATATTGTTATAAGCGTGGACAATGTCTTGGACAGTGACAATGTCTAGTTGTACAGACCAACTAATTAACTAGTGCTTCCCCCTGTGAGATGAAACCCACCTGCAGGCCTTCTTGTCTGTTGTAGAACTCGTTCTCGTCAGGGGGTTTAATGAGGTAGCAGTGGTTACAGCATTTCTTCAACTCCATCATGACGTTGAGGAAGCCTGACGTGCTTCCTTTAGTTCCTTTACTCAGGGCTTTATAGTTCCTTGTCAATATCCACCTAAACAAACAATTTAATCGATTCATCAATTTTATCTCTCGGATATTTTGGTATAAGTAATAAATCTATAGCAAAGGCTGACATTTTTCAGGGGGAAAAAAATATGTTAGAATATAGAATGACATGCAACGATAAATCATGAACAAGACCATGTTTACAGTAAAATATCCCCATTTGATTCCATGCCATCTTTTAAAAGCTCATGTGTGTGCATCAGTGCACTGGTTCTCTTACTTGTAGTATTGTTTCTGAACAGCGCTCATCTCTACCCTGAGGATCTGCTCCACCTTGGCAGGCAAAGATTTCTCCACATCTTTCTTCACTCTGCGCAGCAAGAAGGGCTCCAGCTCTTTATGAAGGCTGGTATAGCCCGAGTCTCTGCCCTTCCCATGCTCCTCTTCGAACATCTCCCACGAGTGAAATCTACCAACAAACAAGCTTGTATCAGTGACATCTGACTAAACCAATACAAGAATGTGGTCTGCTCATCTCTCTAAGGTATCAGCCTTTAAGAATAAACCACAGAGTTACAAGAGCAGCCAAAAATACCACATGAAAAGCTCAGCTACATACAGTAACACTGCTACAGTAAAGTCATACTGCGCTGAGCAAAAAGAGCAGACTGATAGAACAAGAGCACACCTACTTGTCAGGCATAATAAAGTGTAGCAGAGACCAGAGCTCTTTGAGTGAGTTCTGGAGCGGTGTGCCAGTGATCAGGAGCCTGTGGTTGGACTTGAACTCCATCATAGTCTTGTAGAGGAGAGAGTCATCGTTCTTCAGCCGATGGGCCTCGTCGACACCAATGAACGCCCAGCCGACATTTCCTAAAAATGACTGCAAAAGAAAACAATGAGCTGGTCTGCTAAAATACACATACTTTTCATTTACACAGCTAACAAATGTCATATGCATTAAAGAATAGGACTGGGTATCGTCCGCCTTATATTGTGTAATGATGGAAGATATAAGATGTTACCCCTCGAAACAAATTCTTTCGGATTAGTGTTTTCTGTTAATATTTGTTAAAGTTAAATGTAATGAAATGATAATGGACACCCACTGATGAAAAGCACAAGCCGGTAGCTTTAAAAAAAAAAAAAAAAAACTATTTATTGGCAACCTTCCTTGCACAGTCTCTCTGTGTGAATGTTTAACATATCTGTAAATATATGGGGGGGGATAAAGCCTTTCAATTTCAGGCAAAGCATAAATGTAATGAAATGTATTTAAAAACCATTGATATCAGTAAAAGTACTGTATTACACACTTCTTGTTCAACCGTTTTCAATAAACATTCCTATATTTTGTTTTACAAGTACGTCACTAATATAAACCCTATTTCTCAGCATCATTTAGCACCAGATCATGTGACTATAGGAACAACAGATCGGGTATTTCGAATGAATTGCACATACACCATGTTTTCTGAGAGTTTCTTAGTTTTAGACTAGTCTAATAGCTTATGAAAAATATATATTTAATTGTGAAAGTGTAAATTAGTCCTTTGACTCGAGCTGTACCTTATCCTTCAGCAGAATTTCATAAGTAGTAAGCAGAATGTTTAACTTCAGTCGCTTGGTCTGCGGATGCATCCATTCATGTGTCCGGATCTAAAGAACACAGAAAAATCTTCAGCTTTGAGTTACACTTCTTGTGTGCAAGAAATCTAGGATCTGCTCACTCTCTAGCATTTATGAACATTATACCATGTTTCTGCTGTTGATGTCTCCCAGGTACACCACAACATTCATCTGTGGAGCCCAGAGCTGGATCTCCCTCTGCCAGGACGTGAGGGTCGACAGAGGCACCACCAGAAGAAAGGGCCCGTAAAGCTGGTGATCGTTGAACATGTAATTGAGGAAGCTGATGGTCTGGATGGTTTTTCCCAGACCCATCTCATCTGCCAGGATACAACTGTTTCCTCTGGGAAAGCAGAAGACTAGACGTGATGAAGAGAAGTCATTGAAAACGGGATATGTCTACTAGAATGAACAAAACTAGCATACTTGCACCAAGAGTGGGCCATCCAGTTCAGACTGTCCAACTGATAGTCCCGCAGCTCTAGGCCGTCTCCACCGATGTAGAGAGGCTGCTTCTTCATGGGCACAAACCGTGGTCTCTGTTTTAAAACCTGAAAGAAACCAAACAGGCAACTGGTTGGAGAGCTCCCAGTTTCATTGACTTTCTCAGAAGAGCGTTCACGGAGTTGACTGCGGTTACCTTGCAGTCTCTGAAGGGGATGGTTTTGCTCTGGTTTCGGCACATGTATTCATCAATGCACTTTTGAAACTTTCTAGAAATAAGAGCACCGTCTTCCCAACTGCACTCCGAGTACGGCAGCCCCTGCCATTTACAGAGGTAATCGGGATAACCTGCAGCAGACTTTTGATTCGAATGTCCTGCAAGAGTCAAGAAACAATGAAAGTAAATAAACAGTTTTGGAGTTTTGGTTCCTGCCACTGTCACCTTTGGCTTACTTTGTTTACATTTTACAATATTATTGATCTGCCTGCATTGACACCATTATATGAGAACTGAACTGGACGATGACATCACTGTTTTCTCCAGAGTGGCTGTATACAACAGAAATGAACCATCACTGAACTTACTTAAGCTGGACTGTGATGCTATTTTCTTCTAGAAACAAACTTTGATGCATTATTTTCCTTTTATCACTGTAAAGCTGATTAGAAACAATCTGTATTGTAAAAAGCACTGTGTAAATAAAGCTGACTTGACTCATGACTCAGAACAATCAAAATGCAAACGGGGACAGCATCCTCTTACCAATGATTCTTTCCACAATTTGATACTGAGAATGCAAGTCATCCATGAGTTCCTGCTGGCAGTTTAAGTACTCCACATCTTCAGGCGAGGCCGCTTTGAGCCTGAGGACGGCAGTGCAAGAGAACAAAATGAACATCTAAAGCAACGTTACCTACAGGAAAATGGGTTTCTGTAAGCATTCGTACCATTTCTTCTTCTCCTGCTCTTTTTTCTTGAAGTTGTCCAGTTTCTTCATGCCCTTGACGTTCTGTTGTTTGAGCGACTCCTCTGTCTCCCAGGTGTTGTGAATGTGGGACCAGTTCTTCCATTTCATCAAGTATTGCACCTCTCCTGGCTCTCTGTTGGGGTCGAAGTTGGCGTTGGGGTCTCCATCTGCCTCTACGGCATACACTGTGGTTATGGCACCCGTTGCTGTTAAGGAACAAGACAACATTTCAACAAAAGTATTGGTGTCACTATAAAAGGTTCCTTCTAAACTTTCCTCCCGAGCTGATTGTGTTGCATGTTTCACTTTGTGCCGAGAGAAACACACTGAACCTGCGATAAATTTAAACATTCGTAATACGATACTGCGCTACTCATTATTTTGTGCTTCACGGACCGTTAATCAGCTTGGACCATCAATGTCAGTGCAGCTCGAGCCGATCTTGATCAAGCGACGCTGTTTCTACACAGCGCTAAGAGATCCAGTAAAGAAAGCATGTGAATTCACCACAGAAGTGATAACATTGCGGCGAGATCTAGTGAGAAGCAACGGATCAAACACCGTGACATGGAAACCAGGAGAAACATTGTGCCATGAATGAACTAGTTATAGGCTTTAAGTCCACAGATCAGCAACATTATATAACATTTTATTTAAGTTCAAGACTTTCAGAAGATATTGTTGTTTATATTTTTGTTTTTGACTGCTAAAACTAATATGTTGTTTGCCTTAAAGCTGCAGCCCGTGGTCTTTCCTCTTTGTCGCCATCTCTGTTCGAAATCTGCAATTGCAGTTATTCGCGGAATTATCAGCTTTACGTGGGTCGTGCCTCGGCTCGGCACAGAGCGGATGAACACGATGTTTTGAGGAGGATATGCTGTCAGTCGCCGCCGGTGTGGATACTGGCATTCACAATCACAGATTATACTTTTTGGAAGTATAACCAACATAAGACTTTCCACCGGAAATTAAATGCGTGACTACATTTAATGCCCTTCCGATATTATCCTTGTTTTCGCATGGGCCGGTTGCAGTCTCTTTATTTCTGTAGCCACTCCGAAGTCCAAAGTCTTTCGCATTTTACCAGCTGTCACTGAACTTACTTAAGCTGGACTGTGATGCTATTTTCTTCTAGAAACAAACTTCGTTGCGATATTTTCCTTTTATCACTGTAAAGCTGATTTGAAACAATCTGTATTGTAAAAAGCGCTGTGTAAATAAAGCTGACTTGACTCATGACTCAGAACAATCAAAATGAATTGTCGTTTGAACCTTTCTGGATCCGCCATCAAAGTGAAAAGTTTAATTATATCAAGTGCTGTGAGAAAAGGCTATAAATCTCCTCCAACATCCTCACACTCATGTGACGTAATGACGCAAAGACATGCTCGAATTTCCCGCAGAAATCCACCAGTACCACTGGAGTTAAAAACATTATTACAAGATTACCGCTTTGAACACTGGCTGGTTATGTACTTGCTCAAATTTATTTTGTATAATTTTTAACCCAAAAAAAGTTACAGAATGCAGCTTTAATAATGTGGTCAAATAAAAAAAAAGGTTATATAAAATGTTAATAATTATCGATACCTAACAATATGAAATATTATATCGTGATCAATTTTTTTGCTATATTGCACAGCCCTAGTACAGCAATTCAATTTTCAGCACCATTGTTCTCACCTCCTTTCCGACCTATCCTCATTTCCATGACTCTCTCCAGCGTCTCAAACTCGTCCTCCTCTGGTGGCGGGACGTCCTCTCCACACACCTCCACCAGGTCATCGGAATCAGTCTTCAGTTCCTCATCTTCTTTGTAGCTCACGTTGACCGTGGCCTGCCGCCGAGGCCCCGCTAGGGCTTTCTTATAATCGTCGTCTTCATCTGAGGAGGAGTGCGAGGGCTTCTTCTTCAGGGCTTTGTTATTTCTCCCATTCCTGGCAGTGGCCCTGAGAGATGAACACATCTGTTCAATTAAGGAGTGTTTGCTTAAAAGAGAATTAAACATTAAAATAGCCATAAGCACCTATGATTACGATCCAAGCATATGTGAAAGAGCATGAACAAAACAACGAATGTTGGAAGCATGGATCCCGTGGAAGTTGTGGATACATGTATTTTGATGTCAACCTTTGTTTTTACTGTTATAGTGCCCTCTTGCATCAACTAAAATAATTTTTGTGAAGTGAACTCATAAAAATATATTTGCTCATATCTATCAAATAGCACCCCCAATATGCCTAAAGACACTAAAGGGAGCTTGGTTGGAGTTAAAATAAATTACTCATGGGCCTCGCCCAAACATTTTATTGGCTTATACCTTTGAAAAATGACAAATCAAAATTATTTTGACTCGGTTGTTCACAAAGCTTTATATGTTGACCAAATAAAAAAAATAAAATTTTTCAGAAATTTTAAAATGCCAGGAAAGATTTTAGAGAATTTTTTTCCAATAAATAAAACAAAGCCATTATGACTATAAACTATTTAAACTATCATTCAATGAAATTTGACACGCATGCACTTTGGTGAGAGAGATAACCCTATATTTATCCAATAAAAATTCCGCAGGTAGTAACTGGAATTATGAACCTTATACATGGTGCAGTGTCCAAATGAGGCTGTGACAAATTTTGTGAGAATAAGCACAAAGGTGTTTTTATATTATAGAAGGCATAAACAGAAAGTGTCAATTATGATTACATGTTCACTTTAAAAGACACCAAACAGTGGCTGACTTTAAAAAAAAAAAAAAACAGATAAAATTAGTGCTGCACCAAAAATGAAAATTCTGTGCCGAAACCAAAAATGCAGGATGCACCTTCTTTTCCCTTAATTTTATTAATATTAGAGTTAATTCAATTAATTTTAAAAGGTGCTAAAAGGAATTTCTTTTTTTCCATTTTTTATTTTGAAGTGCCCCAAATAACAATATCGTGCATGTTCATTATTTGGGATATCGTATTACCGTACATCGACAACAGAATTTGAAATTTGAGACTTTCATATGAACACTTCAACTTTCTGTTGAAGTTTGTTCACGCATCCACAGAAAACAGGATTTCATAAATCAGCATAAGTAAACCAAGATCAAGGTGAAAACTGTACTTGTTGGAAGGTTTTCGGCTCTTGACTTTGTGACTGGGCTCATAGTCAGACACCGACTCGTCACTGTGCCCTTCCTCCTCTGCTGAAGAGTCCGATGAGCCACTTCCTGAACCCGATCCCGAGTCCGATCCAGACCTACACACACACAACACCAACGTTAGCCAAATGCAGAGTGAGGCTGTAACCTCATGTTTCCTAAAGCAGACGGCTTCCCTCGACTCACCCTTTACTCCTGCTCTTGGAGTCATCATCAGAATCATCACTACTGGAAGAGTCCTGCAGTAATAAAGAGAAGAACGAGTGAGAAACCAGAGGGATTTGGAGGCTCGTGATGATTTCGAGGGGGTCAGCATGCAGCACCTCATCTGAGCCGGTGTTTGAGGAGCTCTGCTGCTGGATCTGCTGCTGTTGCTGGAGCTGCTGCTTGCGGATCATGGCGGACCGTTGCACTGTCAGGATACTGGGGTTGGACTTCCAAAACTACAGAAAGGCGAAACACGGATATTGGCAAACTTTTGGAAGGTTCTGTTCCAAAACCCTGTACAGTCCATACATTTTAAAGAATCACACATGCTCTAAATGGAAACGCGGTGAATGATTATGAGGACAGTATTGAGAAATGTTCATTTTAAAGTACACTTAAGTAGATCACAAAAATGTACAGTCAAACCAAAAATTATTCAGACACCAGATATAATTTGATATTGTTGTACTAGTGTGTGCGGGACACTATAGTTCATTTATGTAAGTGAGGAGACCAAAATAAACTTACATATTATACCCAAAAATTCTTCATACAGTGACTACCAGTAAAATTGATTACAATTTGGGACACAAATGATTCAGGCACTTTGACCTGACCATGCTTGGCTGAAGTGTTTTTTCTTTAATTGCTAATGCTCTTTTAACACACAGACTGAACAACATGAAGCATTGCTTGGTCACTGGTGGAGCTAAACTGGTATTATCTAATTGTGTAGTTAAATTCAACAGCTGACAGATATTCAACATAATTCATCTGTGAGACAGAAGGATGGACAAAACCAGTGAAATATCAACTGATTTCATAACTCTGAGTTCTGCTCATATTTATTACCATTTTCTAAACTATAGCGAATAACGGTGATAATGTGAGAAATGTTGAAGGAGTCTGAATACATTTTGGTTTGACTATGTATTATGATAACTGGACTACAGCACATCATGTTATCAACAAACTTCACTGAAAACAATCACGAGTGGAGTTTGTGGAGTTTGCGAGAGAAACGTTATTTGTGCGAGAACGGGAATTAGGGTTTTAACGACTAATTTGTCAAATCTTTAATCTAATGAAAATAAAACACCGAATTACATAAATTATTCAGGAGTGTAGTGCATGGACAATCTTTGCCATCTCCATCACTTTTCAGTGGCGTAAACATTTGAAAGAGTCTAATAAATAAAACTTCACGATTATAAAACGATCACAAAAGTAATTGTATATAACTGTCAATTACATCAAGTCTCTTATTTTAACAGGATACAGAAACGACAGTAACATGCAACTATCTTTCAGAGGAGGTAATGTTTGTTCCTGTAGAAATGTCTAACCAATCAGTTAACATCTAGTTTATAGAAAAGCCTTCATACATTTCACATCTGTGTCCATTAGCACTCTCTGGAGGACAGCATTGGGCATTGTGGAATAAATGTGGTCAATTTTGTACGGCTGGGCATTGACACAAACTTCATGATTCAATTTTGATTCACAAGCTTGCAATTCAATTACATTTAAATTCGATTTAATTCAATATCAGTTGATTGGGGCCTTTTAGGTACAGTACATGGCAAACTTTCTAATGCTGTACACTATACAGGGAATCACAGTTGGTACATCACTGTAATATTAAAGGTTAAATTAGATTTGTAAGCTACTCACATTTAAATTAAACATGGAAGTTTTTATAATAATAGTGCTATAATAATACATTTTTAATGCTATAATTTTGTTTCTACTCGCATTTTGAAATACAAATATTTAAATGGTGGCTGTCATAAAAACATGGATTTAGGCTATTCAAACATCAAATATTGCAGAACAGGTCAATTAAAGATATGATGAATATGCAATATAGTGTATATATTTAGCAAAATGCCTTTGATGTTCATTCATCTTTATTGTGTGTGTTGTAACTAGTAGTTAAATGGAAGTGATGATCTGTTCATGTGTGCTTGGCTGGAACTGAACTTGGATGGAAGATGAGCTACAAAGCTGTTTATTCATCAACTGAAAACAGCATACACTGAAATATGGATTCTTGGGATTTAAGAATTGATATCGGCTCTTCAAAATGAGAATTGAATAAAATCAAGAAATCTATATTTTTAACCCACCCTAGTATGTTGATTTTGCATGGCCTTTAAAGCATCTGATCAGCATTGAAAACTTCACACAAGATTTATGACGCTTACCGCTGCTCCATCGATTTTGTTGCCTTGATCATTCTTTTCCTTGGATTTCTCGGAGTCCGAGTCTGATTGGCTTCCAGAATCCGAGCCACTTCCTGAGTCACTGCTCCCTGATTGGCTGCTGCTAGAACTGCTACTGCTTGAACTCGAGCCCGAGCCCGAACCCGATCCTGACCCAGACTCATCGTCTGAATTACTGAGACACAAACACACGTGTACATTCCTCCAATACACCCTATGCTTTGCATGATTATAAACTATGGAATGAATTACTTTTATCCATAAATAACTAATGCCTCGTTATTCAGTATTCAGCATTAATTTAAGCCTATATCACTTTTCAGAAAAAGGGAAAACACTGACTGCAGATTAGAATAACTGAATTCATGGATGACTGACAAGCACAAGTCTGGAGAAACAGGTACTGTGTTTATTAATTGAGAAAGAGTGGAGGAACAAACGTAACTGATAACTAAAGTAGTCTGGCATGCCAATCAACTCCTGGTACTTTTTGGGATCAGTTACATGTAATGGTTCATTTTGATGCTATGTGTGAATAAACAGTTTGAGCAAGTAGGATGTTGAAATGCTCTGATGTGAAAGTCTGCTGTCAAACACAGTGTAGCGTCCACAACAGATGCTTAGCGGGACATCAAACGTAATGGCTCAAATAACTATCAATGAAGCGGTCTTCACTGCAAGAGTCTGCCTTTTCTGAAGCTGGACAGTACGAATAAACATCCAGTTTCACAGTACGGATAAAGCAGCTCAAATATTCTACCTAAAAGCTCTTTAACCGCAGAAAATAAAATGGGAATGCAAGCAAATTACAAGTGTTCATTTACAGGCAAACTATTCCTTTAACATGGAAATGGCATGTATTGCGATTACCTGGACTCTCCGCTGCTGTTGCTGACACTTTCATCCTCACTGCGAGCATCCATCTCAATCAAATATTAAAGATGAATCCCTGATGAGATCCGTACAGTCTGCGTGCGCCACTTCAGAGCAGCTCACCTGAACAGAAAGTAAAGTTGTAGGCAACTTATAACATAAGCTCACACAAATAACAGGTTCATGTCAAAGTGACTAATGTTTATGTTTGATTATGTTTGACACAGTAAACATTACTGACAAGTCTGAAGCAGTCTGAGAATCTGAGATGAACAAAACTCTGCTTTTGAAACTATTTAACAGCTAGTTTTTAGAAACGTTAAACAAAGTAACATTAAAAACATCTTAGTATCTTGTTAGCTAGTATAACCACAGACAGGAATGTAGAAACTGCCAACATTTGGCTGCATATGATTTGGAGTATGTTTATTCCTCAGTATTGTAGTCATGATACTGCTGGAATAAACAATAACACCAACTGCTTAGAGACGGTTACTTCTCTACTACCTCTATTCAAAACACTTAGCTTTGTTTTTATCGTTAGTATGCGTACTTTAGTGACAAACCACACGCAAAATCCACAGACGAATCGTACAGAAGTTTCTCTTTTATGTAAAGCAAAATCTTAAGCACTGCCTAATGAATGAAAGTGCTGAGTGTGATGTTGACCGCAGAGGCCTCCAAGGTTCAGGCCTAAAGAGCCGCGGACTATCCTGCGCTGTACGGCGCCCTGAAGCAGCGACATGCTCGGGCACAGGCGCGCATTACTGTCGGGTCACCTTTATGTTCAAGGCCATGTATGAATATCAGTTGTCATGAAGTTTATCCAGCCTTGATAATAAGTTTCACATAACAAACCCATATTTTAGGACTATGTTTTGATCGTTTGTCCCACTTGTCGCCATGGATTGGCGCTACATTTCAAATCTTTCATCAGTCTCTTTCTGTTGTAGTAATGCTAACTTAGCTTAGCATGCTAAAGCTAAACGAGAAGCGCGTGTTAGCTGTTTGGTTACCGGTCGCTAACACGGTCAAGCTATTGGAGTACAGTGTACACATAATATTAATAAGAACAACAATATAACAATCTTCAGACTCCGTTTTGATCGCACCTTTCTCTATTAAACATTATTTGTTTGTTTAGCCAGCTATTCTTACGCGTGCGACGCTAAACGAGCAGCCTCGTTCAACTTGAGTTTGATTTTATGGGACATTCTGCTTAGAAAATCAGCAGGCTTGTCCTAAGCCATTAAACAAGCAGTTGCGATACTGAACTCGTGGGTTTTGTCTCCCGATCAGATGTACGCACTGAAATACAGGTGTTTTCAGCGTAATATTGTCTGATCATCATGCTGTTGTTGATTCCCGCACTGCGTTTCGGTAGATCCGCCGCTCGGTTTGTTTTCATTAGCCCTTAAAACACCCAAACACAGCATCCAGAGCAGTAAACGGACATATACCGGTGAATACCGGACCACGACCGGTTTCTCGTCTACGTCCATCACGTTCTGCTCACAAGCGCGGTCATATTGAAGGTGTTTTGATGTGTTACCTGCCCGCCTGTGTGCGCGCTGCTCGCGGACTCTTTCTGATGATTGCCGCTGTCGCTCGAGAACTCCACAAAAACACTCTTACACACTTTACTCTGAGAGATGAGTTTCTGAGTTTCCCCTCCACGGCCAAGAGTGCCTTGGAATCAACTGCTAAACAGTTTTAGTGTATTCCATGTGCCGGGAAACAGACGGGATAGCAGACATATTTCAGCTGTAAATCCTACACCAGCCGGTCTCTCTCCGCCATGACGCGCTCGAGCACAGAGAGACAGAAACCCCGGGCTGTGACGTCACCCGGCCGCGGCGAGCTCCCGCGGAACCGTGTGTTATATAAGGAAAGATCCGTAGGGATGCTGCTTGTTTCTCTCAGATTGCAAGGGGGAAAGTTTGCGTTTTTGTGTATCTAACAAAATTCGAGAATTTCATGTACAAATTCTTCATGCGCATATTTGTCTGTAATGGCTTACATTTCATCAATATTTTTCGATATCGATGAAAGTCGCTCATTTTGTAGGCTATGTGTCAGAAAATATAATGCTACGTCTTTTTTTTTAGAAGGATTCATCATTTTCAACATACATGTGGACATCATGTCGATATAACCTGCAAATATGTTTTTATTTATTTTGAGTTTAAAAAAATGCATCTGTTAAACTAATGGTGAATCTTATGATTTTATTAAGTAGCCTAAATTCCATATAGGCTACATAAAAGCAAAATATGCAATTCTAAACATTGGCTGCATCTGAAATCGCATACTCTCTTGAGAAGATACTTATTTTGAATAACTTAAGTAGCCTAATTACTCCACGACCGTTAATCAAGTAGGCTATATGAATCTAATCTGGAATGGACGCACTACATTCACCATGTGGTCATTATCATGTGATCTATCAGTGCCAGTTTCGCTTCATAGTTCACAATCCTTTGTTTTTATAGTTTTTTAAGTAGGCTAGGCTACTTTGGACATATCGAACAGCTCCTCCCCTTTTAATAACATTTAGTTTATATCACAGTTCGGACAGAGCCATTGAGCTCGATAAAGCCGCAGTTTCCTTTTTCTTCTCCTAATCTTTTCCATATCGTTTTAAAATACTGCATTATCTTCTGAATTCAAATGGGTCCAATACGTTTTCTGGTCTGTGGGACTCGATCATATGATCCGCTCTGTGTATCGTGTCTCGACTGGAGCTGCAGAGGTTCGCGTGACACTAACGTGAAACCAGACTTCATTCACCTCAATGAAAATCATATTTACACAGTCCGAATCGTTCCCTATAGGGAATATAGGTATAGGGTATACCCCATATGTGCCATTCACCATGTAGAAAATGTTAGCCTGGATGCCAGCTGAACTTAGCTCCGCCCACAACATTTGAGGATGGGAAGTTCGGTCTAGACTTGGTCTGTTGTGAACCAAGTATGCCCGAACCAAAGCTGTTCGGACCAATCAAATTGTCAGGGCGGGCCTTATACAATGATGGACAGATGATCAACAGTAACGTAATCATCCACATCACCAAAGAGCGCTTGGGTTGAATTGGTATACAACAAAGAATGGCTGCCGCTGGAGAATTTAAATGTGTAGATTCAGCCATCGCGTCTGTTATAGAAGATGTAGACAACGGATTCATTTTAAAAGAGGAACCGAGAACCGCAATTAAAGGCATTTGTCGATCGGAAAGATGTTTTTGCCGTCCTTCCTTCAGTAAAAGTTTAATTTATAAGCTGGCCCCGATGGTCACTAAGAAGATGGGGCGCAATGAAAACCCTGTGGTCATTGATGTTTCTCCTTTGGTCGCACTCATGGAGGACCAAGTGAAAGAAGCAACTGAAATGGGCATCACTGCGATGCAACTCGGCGTGCACGACGAAGTGGACATAACCAGCGGTCGTGTTCTGCCCATTGTAATGGTATATAATCACCATCTAGCGGACATTTGCAGTATTGCAGTTGTTATTTTTCCTGTACATGCGCACTTGCAATGTTGATTTATTAGTTCGGCAGCAGTTCAACGTGCAGCATACTGTAGAGTTAATTCGACGCTCAAACAGTCTTTGCCCTGGATGAAGATATGCCTTTTTACAAATAAGAAAAAGGATCACAGAAGTAAACATTCTGGAAGGATAAACTGCTTCATGTGTGTTTGTTAGCTAGCTGTCTAGTTTCTTCAAAGTGACGCAGTTGTGAGGACAGCATAGTAAAAAGGCATCAACGCATCAGAAAAGATTAACAAGAGCTGTATTTACCATCATATGCTGCACAATTCTGAGATCAAAAAGTGAAAGACTGCACTTTGCATGGAGTCAAGATGGATCCAGATAAGGATGCTGAAAAGGCCCAGCAAGCTTCTGAGAAGCGATCTCAAGTATCTGGCTCCAGATATTCTTCACGCTCGTGTAGATCAGCTGCCAGTTCAGCAGCTATTCGTGCTCGAGCAAAAGCCGAAGCGGCACGCGCAGAAGTGTTTTATGCTGAAAAAGAGGCAAAAATGATGAAAGAGCAAGCAGAATTGGAAGCGGAAGCAGTGAGACGCAAAGCAGAATTAGAAGCTAATTTGCATGTGCTACAAAAGCAAAGGGCAGCAGTTGCAGCCTCGGCCGAAGCAGCAGTGTATGAAGCCGCAGTCGAACCGGAGGATCCACTTCAAGACTTCTCAGAATTAGTAATTCAAGATTCAGCACAAAGAACCAGTGAGTATGTGGAGAATCATTCACTGACTGAAGATAATTTGGAGCAGGTTCACATGCAATCTACGTCTCATGCATCACTACAGTTTCCAGATTCTACATGTCCACAGTTTACTTCAAGAGCTCCTAGGTTTATTTCTCTCCCACAAAGTAACATAGTCGATGTCTCAACACCAAAAGTAAGCATAGGAGACAGCGGAGGCTACAGTGCTCCACAGCATCCCACATGCTATACAAAGTCTCATGAATCCTCTTGCAGAGACTATCCAATGAGACCTTTAGAGACTACTGACCTAACGAAACATCTGATACGACGAGAATTAGTAAGTACTGGGTTACTGACATTCGATGATTGCCCAGAAAATTATTGGGCATGGAAGACATCATTTCGGAGTGTGATAAGAGAACTCAATTTAACTGCCAGTGAGGAGTTAGACCTGCTCGTAAAGTGGCTCAGGCCAGAATCATCACAACAAGTCAAAAGAATCAGGTCAGTATTTGTCCATAATGCAACACTGGGTGTTCAGGTGGCGTGGCAGAGAATAGAAGAATGCTATGGTAGCACTGAAGTTATTGAGGATGCTCTGTTAAAAAAACTGGAGAATTTTCCTAAAATCTCTATTAAAGACAATGTAAAGTTGCGAGAGCTAGGAGACCTCTTGTTAGAAATGGATGCAGCAAAGTCAGTAGGCCACTTACCAGGGCTGACGTATCTGGACACTGCTCGTGGAGTTAAACCAATCATTGAAAAGCTGCCATACAGTTTACAAGAAAAGTGGATTGCACAAGGCTTCAAGTACAAGGAAGATTACCCTGTTTCCTTTCCACCATTCAGTTTTTTCACCAGATTCATTGTTAATCAAGCGAAGATCAAGAATGATCCAAGTTTTTCATTCTCAACGAGCAGTAGTCAAACTTATGCAAAAACAGAGTCGTCTGCAGCAAAGTACAGCGACCGATCATCTGTGTCAGTCAGAAAGACAGAGGTGTCAACGGTGCATACACCCTTTCAAAGGAAAAACCCTGATAAGAAATCAATTGAACCAGACAGTCAATGTCCTATCCACAATAAACCTCATCCATTGGCAAAGTGTCGTGAGTTCAGAAATAGACACATAGATGATCGCAAAAAGTACCTGAAAGAAAACGACATTTGTTTTAGATGTTGTTTGTCTACTCAGCATGTAGCCAAAGACTGTATAGTCAACATAAAGTGCAAAGAATGCAACAGTGAGAGGCACACTACAGCGCTGCATCCAGGTCCAGCTCCTTGGGTTACAGAGCGGCCTGTGGGAGAGAGCCAGCATGGCGGGGAGAAAGAAGAAGCTACTTCAGCAAACATAGTATCCAAGTGTACAGAAATCTGTGGTAGCATGACAAAGCCCAGATCGTGTTCTAAAATCTGCTTGGTCACAGTATATCCTTGTAACAGACCTGAAGATGTTGTGAGGATGTATGCAGTACTGGATGATCAAAGTAATCGATCATTAGCCAAAACAAAGTTTTTTGATGTTTTCGGCATCACAGGAGAATCATTCTCATATACCCTAAAAACATGCTCGGGATCTATGGAGAATAAAGGGCGCAAAGCATCTGGCTTCACAATTCAATCCATCGATGGGAAAACTCAGGTAGAACTTCCCTCACTCATTGATTGTGATATGATCCCACAGATTTAGTAGATTTTCCAGTTGGAAATCTCTTGTGAGAGGAGTGGCTATTCTTACTCACATTGTTAAAACTTACTCCAGTAGCGCACAAAAGGACTGTAAAGGTTGGCACTGCTGCAAAATGGATCGCACAGTGAATTTTGCACATGCAGAAACAACAATAATCAAATGTATTCAACAAGAGATCTTCCAGGAAGAGTTTAAGTTTTTGTACAATGGCGAGAAGATCTCTAGTCAAAGTACTATTAGGAATCTGAATCCCATTCTTGATGAAGATGGATTGATTAGAGTGGGAGGACGCTTGTCAAATGCAGACATTACAGAAGGTGAGAAACATCCTCTGATCATTCCAGCTAATCATCACATAAGCACTCTCTTGATCAAACACTACCATGAAAAGGTAGTACACCAAGGTCGTCACTTTACCGAAGGTGCACTGCGTACAGCTGGCTTATGGATCATCAGAGCTAAAAAACTTGTCTCTAAGATCATCAAAGAGTGTGTCATCTGTAAAAAGCTCAGAGGACTGCTGCAAGTGCAGAAAATGTCAGATCTCCCCAAAGACAGACTAAACGTAGCCCCTCCGTTCACATACGTGGGACTTGATGTTTTTGGCCCTTGGCATGTGGTGCCACGCCGCACTCGGGGCGGCAGTGCCGAAAGTAAGAGGTGGGCAGTCATGTTCACTTGTTTATGTACAAGAGCAGTCCACATAGAGATACTTGAATCAATGTCTTCTTCAAGCTTTATAAACGCTCTGAGAAGATTTCTGTGTCTGCGTGGGCCTGTCAGGCAATTCAGGTCGGACAGAGGGACAAACTTCGTAGGAGCTTGTAAGGAACTCAAAATCAATTCGGATGATCCTGAGATTCAGAACTACCTTCTGGATCAAGGATGTACCTGGACATTCAATGCACCTCATTCATCTCACATGGGAGGAGTGTGGGAACGGATGATAGGAATAGCCACGCGCATTCTAGACGCAATGCTGTCAGCAAACACTCGACTTACAAATGAGGTTCTTACCACATTGATGGGTGAAGTAACAGCTATAATGAATGCACGTCCCTTGGTTCCTATTTCAACAGACTGTGAGAAAACAGAGATTCTTACCCCAGCGATGTTATTAACTCAAAAGGCTTGCGCAGTATCAGCACCACCTGGAGAGTTCAGCATTAAGGATATGTACAAGTGTCAATGGAAGCAAGTTCAGAATCTTGCAGATACATTCTGGAAACGTTGGAAACATGAATACTTGTCTAAACTTCAGACTCGTAGGAAGTGGACAGATGAAAAACCACATGTCCAAGAAGGAGATGTTGTATTGTTGAAGGACTCTCAAGTAAAACGCAACGAGTGGCCAATGGGACTTGTTACAAAGGTCATTCCAAGTACTGATGGAAAAGTTCGCAAAATTGAAGTGAAAATAATTAAACAAGGGACTGCTAGAGTATATCTTAGACCAATCTCAAGTGTAATTGTTCTTCTGCCATGTGAAAAATAACTTGATAAATTGGTAAACGTACAAAATGTGATTGTACAAACAAAAATAATAATGGTATAACAGTTTATACCAGGCGAGGAGTGTTCTGCCCATCGTCATGGTATATAATCGCCATCTAGCGGACATTTGCAGTATTGCAGTTGTTATTTTTCCTGTACATACGCACTTGCAATGTTGATTTATTAGTTCGGCAGCAGTTCAACGTGCAGCATACTGTAGAGTTAATTCGACGCTCAAACAGTCTTTTTCCTGGATGAAGATATGCCTTTTTACAAATAAGAAAAAGGATCACAGAAGTAAACATTCTGGAAGGATAAACTGCTTCATGTGTGTTTGCTAGCTAGCTGTCTAGTTTCTTCAAAGTGACGCAGTTGTGAGGACAGCATAGGTCGTCGCCAGCTCCGTTTTGGAAGCCCGGAATCCTCAACATACATCATTTACTCCTTTGCTCTGATTGGTTGTATGTCGATCCAGTTGAGTGCAGAGGCATTTTATTTCCTGGTTCGGTTGAAACACCCCATAATCACAGCCCAATGGAGCAGTATCACATTCTGACTAGAATCTGAGTATGACGACATCAGGCTAAGTAAATGTGTGAACAAGTGACCAATTTCAGCCGCAGCTTCTATTTGGTGGCGGAGCTTCAGATTCTAGACAGCATTTGATTGGACAGAAAATCTGATGAGAAGCTGAAGTGTAGAGTGATGTCATCAAAATCACTGATCCATATTGAGGAGACAAGTTTTGTCTTATATCTTCTAAATGTGAATTTTGTCATTGTTTTTGAGCACACTAGATTACATTACACTAACATATTCATACTTCAATTAAATTTTTATTTCATGGGGACTTTACAATCGAATTTTTTGTTTACTGACTCTCTTAAATGTATTGATAACAAAAACTGTTTTTGATAAAGAGTTAAAGGTAACTGAAAAGTAAAACTTTGAAAATACTGTCTTTATATTATTTAATTATTTAGTTATTTTAAACCCTGTCTTGCTGTGTGTCTAGCATTCGATCATAACAAAAACAGCAGAATCAAATTAAAAGTATGAAATTAAAAATATGAACACCAGAATCAATGAGATTTGTTCTGCACATAATTTATTCATTACTTGTTGTTTAAATGATTGTACCCTCTTAGTATTTTCTGTTTATTTTTTTGCTTGTTTACCATGCCTTTGCTCCTACATTATTATTTTGTAATAATGGTATAAATATCTTAACTATGTATTATCTGCTTGAGTTATTCCTGTACCGTGTTCAAAGCAATGAAACGAAAGCAAAGTGACGGCATGTGTGATGTTACTAAATAACTCAATGTAACTGATGTAACAATTTGGCTCTCATTGGTTCAGGAAGTAGGCAACTAAAGCAGTTGCATTTTTTTCACTGAAAGTACCTTGTAACCTTAATGCTCACTGAATTATCTTTGCAATGAATGGCCAAATCAGAATGAGGAAACAGATATTAATTAGAGGCAAGGTGCCTTATCTCGGCTGAACAGGTTTTCTTTGCGTTACTTAGGGTTTTATAAGCCTGTCATGAGCCAGCTAGTTGCGAATATCACAGCCCTTTAAGCACACTAGGTACACCTACACTGGAAAATATTTTTGTATTTTTTACAGAAAAAAAATATTTTTAAATTGGCACAGTAAAAACCTGTGAATTTGTTAAATTGTACCTTTGTCTGGTGTATGTTTAGTGCTGTTTAGTTTATTTGTGATATGGTGATGTTTTTCCTGTTTTTGTTTGCCTGAGTTCTGTCATTATTAGTTTCCTTGGTTTTCTATGTCCTTCTGTGTTATGTTAATGCGTAAAGCTAAATCACTCTCAGTTTTCTCCATTGTTTAATAAATAGCCATTTTATTTAATTCTTTGTTTGTGTGAGTCTTTATGCTCTGCCTGAAGCAGGAGAAATGAACCCTTGAGGACAACACCAAGGACTTTTTAGACTCTGCACATGTTTTTCAGGACCAGCCTGAATGAGCTCACAAAGGCACGTCTGACTGGTGATAGTCCTTGGGGAAATTTGGCCGCATTTGTGGAGTGGGTTCTGCTGGACAAGAGTTCGGAGTTCACCTTCTCTTCAGCTGAGGAGGACATCAACAGCCCCACTCCAGACCCAGAGCCCAGCCAGCCGCCTTCTAAACCATGCAAGTAGCATCCGGCAGAGTCCACCACAGATACGGAGCCCGAGCCTGCTGTGATGTCAGCACCAGTAGGAATTACGACTGAGCCAATCATCGCCCCGGAGGCCGGACATTCTCCTGAATGTCTAAAGGGGGTCGCACACCGAACGAGAAGCGCAGCGCCATGTCTTTAAAATTCGAACACATTATTCTCTATGAGTGTACACACACCGGCGGCGTCATTCGGCGTCTGTCCACGGCACCCAGCTACGGCTCAGGACCTTGTTCAAAACCCTACCGCACCACAGAGCGCCATTTACATGGTTTTATATTAAATGTACATGTATTTGTCTCAAATCGTCGTTAATGTATATTGACTTCACCCTGTGCCGCTATAAACATTTAGTTGTACATTCATTTACAGAAATCAGCTCCTTGAAAATTGTTGATGTTATCGGATTTTCAGGTGAGATTCTCAATTCGTTCAGTTAACGGACGTTCTGAGGTAAAGTGTTCAGACTGCAAACTCAGCAACGATTGTATTTAATTATACAGTACAATTATAACATAGTACATACATTATCTTAATTCAATAATGTCCTTAAATATAACAATATTGCTGGCCATAAACTGAGAAAGTGCGCTTCCGGTGTGCGATACCTGGAGTTGTCCAAGACGCGACGCGTTGTGGCGCTCCGCTTCTCGTCCGGTGTGCGACCCCCTTAACTCACCCACCAGGTGGAGTTGGTCTTTCCTGAATGTTTGACTAGACCAGGTGGAGTTTGTGTCTCCTGAATGTTTGACTAGACCAGGTGGAGTTTGTTTCTCCTGAATATCTGACTAGACCAGCTGGAGTTTGTGTTTCCTGAATGTCTGACCAGACCAGGTGGAGTTTGTGTCTCCTGAATGTTTGACTAGACCAGATGGAGTTTGTGTCTCCTGAATGTTAGACTAGACCAGGTGGAGTTTTTGTCTCCTGAATGTCTGACTAGACCAGATGGAGTTTGTGTCTCCTGAACATCTGACTAGACCAGGTGGTGTTTGTGTCTCCTGAATGACTAAATAGACCAGATGGAGTTTATGTCTGCTAAATGTCTGAGCAGACCAGATGGAGTTGGTCTCTCCTGAATGTCTGACTAGACCGGGTGGAGTTTGTCTCTCCTGAATGTTTGACCAGACCAGATGGAGTTTGTGTCTCCTGAATGTCTGACTAGACCAGGTGGAGTTTGTGTCTCCTGAATGTCTGACTAGACCAGGTGGAGTTTGTGTCTCCTGAATGACTAAGTAGACCAGATGGAGTTTGTGTCTCCTGAATGACTAAATAGACCAGGTGGAGTTTGTGTCTCCTGAATGTCTGACCAGACCAGATGAATTTGGTCTCTCCTGAATGTCTGATTAGACCGGGTGGAGTTTGTATCTCCTGAATGTCTGACTAGACCAGATGGAGTTTGTGTCTCCTGAATGACTAAATAGACCAGGTGGAGTTTGTGTCTCCTGAATGTCTGACTAGACCAGTTGGAGTTTGTGTCTCCTGAATGTCTGACTAGACCAGATGGAGTTTGTGCCTCCTGAATGTCTGACTAGACCAGGTGGTGTTTGTGTCTCCTGAATGACTAAATAGACAAGGTGGAGTTTGTGTCTCCTGAATGTCTGACCAGACCAGATGGAGTTGGTCTCTCCTGAATGTCTGATTAGACCGGGTAGAGTTTGTATCTCCTGAATGTTTGACCAGATCAGGTGGAGTTTGTCTCCTGAATGTTTGAGTAAACCAGGTGGAGCTTGTGTCTCCTGAACGTTTGACCAGACCAGGTGGAGTTTGTGTCTCCTGAATGTCTGACTCTACCCACCAGGTGGAGTTGGTCTCTCCTGAATGTCTGACTAGACCAGGTGGAGTTTGTGTCTCCTGAATCTCTGACCAGACCAGGTGGAGTTTGTGTCTCCTGTATGTCTAACTCTACCCTCCAGGTGGAGTTGGTCTCTCCTGAATGTCTGACTAGACCAGGTGGAGTTTGTGTCTCCTGAATGTTTGACCAGACCAGGTGGAGTTTGTGTCTCCTGAATGTTTGACCAGATCAGGTGGAGTTTGTGTCTCCTGATTATCTGAGCAGACCACGTGGAGTTTGTGTCTCCTAAATGTCTGACCAGAACAGGTGGAGTTTGTGTCTCCTGAATGTCTGACCAGACCAGGTGAAGTTTGTCTCTCCCGAATGTCTGACTAGACCAGGTGGAGTTTGTGTCTCCTGAATGTTTGACTAGACCAGGTGGAGCTTGTGTCTCCTGAATGTTTGACCAGACCAGGTGGAGTTTGTGTCTCCTGAATGTCTGACTAGACCAGGTGGAGTTCGTGTCTCCTGAATGTCTGACTAGACCAGGTGGAGTTTGTGACTCATGAATGTCTGACCAGAACAGATGGAGTTTGTGTCTCCTGAATGTTTGACTAGACCAGGTGGACTTTGTGTCTCCTGAATGTCTGACTAGACCAGATGGAGTTTGTGTCTCCTGAATGTTTGAGCAGACCAGGTGGAGTTTGCGTCTCCTGAATGTCTGACAAGACCAGGTGGAGTTTGTCTCTCCTGAATGTTTGACCAGACCAGGTGGAGTTTGTCTCTCCTGAATGTTTGACCAGACCAGGTGGAGTTTGTGTCTCCTGAATGTCTGACAAGACCAGGTGGAGTTTTTCTCTACTGAATGTTTGACCAGACCAGGTGGAGTTTGTCTCTCCTGAATCTTTGACCAGACCAAGTGGAGTTTGTGTCTCCTGAATGTCTGACTAGACCAGGTGGAGTTTGTCTCTCCTGAATGTTTGACCAGGGCAGGTGGAGTTTGTATCCGCTGAATGTCTGACCAGACCAGGTGGAGTTTGTGTCTCCTGAATGTCTGACGAGACCAGGTGGAGTTTGTCTCTCCTGAATGTTTGACCAGACCAGGTGGAGTTTGTGTCTCCGGAATGTCTGACTAGACCAAATGGAGTTTGTGTCTCCTGAATGTCTGACTAGACCAGGTGGAGTTTGTATCTCCTGAATGTTTGACCAGACCAGGTGTAGTTTGTGTCTCCTGAATGTCT
Organism: Meda fulgida; assembly: GCA_030578275.1. NCBI lineage: Eukaryota > Metazoa > Chordata > Actinopteri > Cypriniformes > Leuciscidae > Meda > Meda fulgida. Next base: position 1,460,928 of record CM060625.1, on the reverse strand, counting down.
GACTAGACCAGGTGGAGTTTGTGTCTCCTGAATCTCTGACCAGACCAGGTGAAGTTTGTGTCTCCTGAATGTCTGACTAGACCAGGTGGAGTTTGTGTCTCCTGAATGTCTGACTAGACCAGGTGGAGTTTGTGTCTCCTGAATGTCTGACCAGACCAGATGGAGTTGGTCTCTCCTGAATGTCTGACTAGACCAGATGGAGTTTGTATCTCCTGAATGTTTGACCAGACCAGGTGGAGTTTGTGTCTCCTGAATGTTTGACCAGAACAGGTGGAGTTTGTGTCTCCTGAATGTTTGACCAGATCATGTGGAGTTTGTCTCCTGAATGTTTGACCAGACCAGGTCGAGTTTGTGTCTCCTGAATGTCTGACGAGACCAGGTGGAGTTTGTGTCTCCTGAATGTTTGACCAGACCAGGTGGAGTTTGTGTCTCCTGAATTTTTGACCAGAACAGGTGGAGTTTGTGTCTCCTGAATGTTTGACCAGATCATGTGGAGTTTGTCTCCTGAATGTTTGACCAGACCAGGTCGAGTTTGTGTCTCCTGAATGTCTGACGAGACCAGGTGGAGTTTGTGTCTCCTGAATGTTTGACCAGATCAGGTGGAGTTTGCGTCTCCTGAATGTTTGACCAGACCAGGTGGAGTTTTTGTCTCCTGAATGTCTCACTAGACCAGGTGGAGTTTGTGTTTCCTGAATGTCTGACTCTACCCACCAGGTCAATCATCCCTGATTGCATCCACTTGTGTCTCATTACCCTGGTGGTCTCAGCCTATTTAAACCCTGTACACTCACGCATTTCTAGCGAAGTTGTGTACTTATTCCACAGTTTTCCAAGTTCCTGTTTTTTGTTATCTGCCTGTGTCCTGGTTTTCCCGTTCCTGTCTCACCCTCTGGATTTGTTTGTCATTGTTTGCTTTGGACTGATTACCTTTTGCTTCTGACCACTACCCGTTATACGGTTTATGATCTTGGATTTCCCTTTAAAAACTGCATTTGGATTCTCAACCTTCGTGTCTCGGAGCAGTTCATTACACAACTACAGTAGCCTATAAAAATTTGGTTGTACCGAAAACAGTTAAAAATGTTATTTAACAACTGAAACTTGTTTAATCACATTGTGCATTAAGCTTCTCATGCATTACATCAAAAAAAAAAATATATTTTTTTTTTTTGAGCTTTATTTGTCAATGACCCATAGGTTATATGAGAAGGAGAGAGGGACAAAGAGAGAGAGAGGGAGTTATTTTAGGAGCTCACTAATATGAAAATTTAGAATATATTACACTGGCTTACTTTTGGCTAACATATGACCAGTTGCCTAGTACTGTAGCACTGAGGTGAACGTGATTTCACCAAGTACCACAAGTTCCTGGATCAACTTTCCAATCAACCAATCAGATTTGAGGGACAAGTTTACAGTTTATGTCAAGTTTAGGCTTAGAACCAGGGTGAGGTACTTAAAGTAACACTATGTAGTTTTTCAACCTTCATAATATATTTCCAAGACCCTTGTGAGAGTGGAGTTTGTGTCTCCTGAATGTCTGACTAGACCAGGTGGAGTTTGTCTCTCCTGAATGTTTGACCAGGGCAGGTGGAGTTTGTATCCCCTGAATGTCTGACTAGACCAGGTGGAGTTTGTGTCTCCTGAATGTCTGACGAGACCAGGTGGAGTTTGTCTCTCCTGAATGTTTGACCAGACCAGGTGGAGTTTGTGTCTCCGGAATGTCTGACTAGACCAAATGGAGTTTGTGTCTCCTGAATGTCTGACTAGACCAGGTGGAGTTTGTATCTCCTGAATGTTTGACCAGACCAGGTGGAGTTTGTGTCTCCTGAATGTCTGACTAGACCAGGTGGAGTTTGTGTCTCCTGAATCTCTGACCAGACCAGGTGGAGTTTGTGTCTCCTGAATGTCTGACTAGACCAGGTGGAGTTTGTGTCTCCTGAATGTCTGACTAGACCAGGTGGAGTTTGTGTCTCCTGAATGTCTGACCAGACCAGATGGAGTTGGTCTCTCCTGAATGTCTGACTAGACCAGATGGAGTTTGTATCTCCTGAATGTTTGACCAGACCAGGTGGAGTTTGTGTCTCCTGAATGTTTGACCAGAACAGGTGGAGTTTGTGTCTCCTGAATGTTTGACCAGATCATGTGGAGTTTGTCTCCTGAATGTTTGACCAGACCAGGTCGAGTTTGTGTCTCCTGAATGTCTGACGAGACCAGGTGGAGTTTGTGTCTCCTGAATGTTTGACCAGACCAGGTGGAGTTTGTGTCTCCTGAATTTTTGACCAGAACAGGTGGAGTTTGTGTCTCCTGAATGTTTGACCAGATCATGTGGAGTTTGTCTCCTGAATGTTTGACCAGACCAGGTCGAGTTTGTGTCTCCTGAATGTCTGACGAGACCAGGTGGAGTTTGTGTCTCCTGAATGTTTGACCAGATCAGGTGGAGTTTGCGTCTCCTGAATGTTTGACCAGACCAGGTGGAGTTTTTGTCTCCTGAATGTCTCACTAGACCAGGTGGAGTTTGTGTTTCCTGAATCTCTGACCAGACCAGGTGGAGTTTGTGTCTCCTGAATGTCTGACTAGACCAGGTGGAGTTTGTGTCTCCTGAATGTTTGACCAGATCATGTGGAGTTTGTCTCCTGAATGTTTGACCAGACCAGGTCGAGTTTGTGTCTCCTGAATGTCTGACGAGACCAGGTGGAGTTTGTGTCTCCTGAATGTTTGACCAGACCAGGTGGAGTTTGTGTCTCCTGAATTTTTGACCAGAACAGGTGGAGTTTGTGTCTCCTGAATGTTTGACCAGATCATGTGGAGTTTGTCTCCTGAATGTTTGACCAGACCAGGTCGAGTTTGTGTCTCCTGAATGTCTGACGAGACCAGGTGGAGTTTGTGTCTCCTGAATGTTTGACCAGATCAGGTGGAGTTTGCGTCTCCTGAATGTTTGACCAGACCAGGTGGAGTTTTTGTCTCCTGAATGTCTCACTAGACCAGGTGGAGTTTGTGTTTCCTGAATGTCTGACTCTACCCACCAGGTCAATCATCCCTGATTGCATCCACTTGTGTCTCATTACCCTGGTGGTCTCAGCCTATTTAAACCCTGTACACTCACGCATTTCTAGCGAAGTTGTGTACTTATTCCACAGTTTTCCAAGTTCCTGTTTTTTGTTATCTGCCTGTGTCCTGGTTTTCCCGTTCCTGTCTCACCCTCTGGATTTGTTTGTCATTGTTTGCTTTGGACTGATTACCTTTTGCTTCTGACCACTACCCGTTATACGGTTTATGATCTTGGATTTCCCTTTAAAAACTGCATTTGGATTCTCAACCTTCGTGTCTCGGAGCAGTTCATTACACAACTACAGTAGCCTATAAAAATTTGGTTGTACCGAAAACAGTTAAAAATGTTATTTAACAACTGAAACTTGTTTAATCACATTGTGCATTAAGCTTCTCATGCATTACATCAAAAAAATATATATATATATATATTTTTTTTGAGCTTTATTTGTCAATGACCCATAGGTTATATGAGAAGGAGAGAGGGACAAAGAGAGAGAGAGGGAGTTATTTTAGGAGCTCACTAATATGAAAATTTAGAATATATTACACTGGCTTACTTTTGGCTAACATATGACCAGTTGCCTAGTACTGTAGCACTGAGGTGAACGTGATTTCACCAAGTACCACAAGTTCCTGGGTCAACTTTCCAATCAACCAATCAGATTTGAGGGACAAGTTTACAGTTTATGTCAACTTTAGGCTTAGAACCAGGGTGAGGTACTTAAAGTAACACTATGTAGTTTTTCAACCTTCATAATATATTTCCAAGACCCTTGTGATGGTACATTGACTTACAATAGGTTAAATGACAGGTCTGCCATAGCTTGACGTGGTCTGTATCGCTTTTACTGGCACTATGTAACTTCGGGGTTCGGGTAGGAACCCAAGCACAAAAAGAACTACAAAATTCGACTGCTTTACGGTATACGTCACTTCCCCAACCACTTCTTCAAATTCGGACGTGAGAGGCCAACCAGCGTTTGTTTTCCCGGCTTTCGTGCTTATGTTTTTGTCATGGCCGGAGCAGTAACAAAAACTAAGAAGAAAAAGTTTCTCTTTCAAGCATACGATTTGGTGTCTCACTATGGGATACGCCCCTTCCGCGTATTCCTCAGAAGCCCTATTACATTACGCCAGCCCCAATTGGCTGGCAAACATGACGCTGTGTCTGGGAGTGGCTACCTCACCCCTCCGTATAAGAGGAGCAACACAACATCATTACGACATTCAAAAACCTCTTCTCAGTTCACACCAGAAGCCTAGAAGCCTTTGAAACTTTCTACGAACTCTTGGACGAATTACTGGCCACCACGCCGTTTTTCGTCTGGCTCCTTCGATTTGCATTCCAGCCGATTGCAAGGAATGTTCGATACTATGATGGCTGCAGCAATGCAGACTATCCAGGCTAGTGAGGGAGATTCTGTGCGACTCTGTTCATGTGGGAACAAGATTTCATGCAAGGACACACACCAGGTCTGCTCTGCATGTCTCGGGCTGAAACATGCTCAATTGGCGATCGAGAGTCCCGGCACGTGTGAACACTGCACACGCTTCACCACGAAGAGCCTTCGTCGCAGGCTAGCACGCCAAGCTAGCCTGTCGGGCCAGGATCGCCTCATGACTCCAAGCCCTGCACCAGCTGCTACTCCGCAGGTATCCAATCCTGTAGAACTGCCCACCACGGCAGCTCTATCCTGGAGTGAACAGCTCGATGCGTGCATGCCTCTTTCCAGTCTGCTCAGGACGGATGAGGAAGAGGATGCGGTCGAATTTGAGGAAGAGGGGCAATCGGACTTTCTTCTTTCTGACGAAGGGGAAGACTTCGAAGATTCTCCATTCCTCCCTCGGTCTGCGCACCCGGCACAACTCCTCGCTGCGGCGGGATCCACGGAAGAGGCGGACAGGACACCATCCTCCCCGCTTCTCAGTGTTGATCTGCAGGACGTGTGCAAATGCGCTGCAGGAAAACGTAATATTCCGTGGCCAACCATGGTAGCAGAAACTGCAAAGTCTCGCTATGAGGGTAAGAGACTGCCGAGTGCAAAACGGGCAGCACGACAGCTCCTTCCTGTTTTCCCGGAGCTCCTGGAGGAGGTTGCGGTTACGTGGAAGGACGAGCCGTTCACAAGCAAGATGCCTGTGCTGGAAAAGGGGATGGAAAAGGAGGGCCTTCTCCGAATGCCCCCCATAGAGCCATTAGTTGCTCCGCACTTGCAACCGAAGCGCACGGCGGCTGCAAATCCGACGTTGCCATCTAAAGCTGACCGTTTCCAGTCGAGCATGATGGAACGCGCTTACAAAGCAGTCGCGCTCTCTGTAAGGGCTATGAACGCGATCTCTCTGCTGACTGCATACCAAGCGGAGCTGCAGGACGAAGTGACTACCATGCCAGGTCAGACACACTGGGAAGAGATCTGTGTTGTAACGGATCTCTCTCTGCGTCTTCAGAGATGGGCAGTTCAAGCCGCCGGGAAAGCCATGGCCACAATGGTTATCCAGTAAAGAGGACGATGGCTTAATCTCGCTAATCTCTCTGACAGGGAAAAAGAAGCCATCCTAGACGCACCGGTGGCACCAGATGGCATTTTCGGCTCAGCTTTGACACTGATGCAAAAGAGATGCGAAGAGAAAAAGAGGGATGATGAGGCCTTGCAGCTCTGTATGCAGAGAAAGACGCAGACTGCACCACCTCAGCCACCCCGACAGACCTTCGCACAGGCCACGGCCCGCCCAACCCCCAACTTTCGCTTTCCAAAACAGCAGAGACCTAACGTGAATGCAGCGGGTCAGAGCGGAGCACAGGAACAGATCTGCCTGGCCTAGGAAGAACTATCCGCCTGCAGCAGCTCAGACGGTCCAGTCAGCTCCTCAACCTCATCCCCATCTACAGGGAGCGAGGAGGAAGAAGAAGACGGTTTGACAGGGTCTTCCCCAGGGAAGGGAGTCAACAGCCCCCCAGTTTGCTAGCTCCCGACCCTCAGATGTTCTGTGGGGAAAACAGTGCCCGGTTGGGCCAGGGGAAGCAGTTCGGTGAAAAAGAAAAGAAACGGTGCAGTGGTGCACACCAACCCACTAGTCACAAGCACTTTTCATGTTCAAAATTCAATAACGTTTTCACTGTACCCCCAGAGAATGTTGCAAAACATGGTAACAGAACACATTATAACATCACCTCGGGGAGCTTTCGATCCCTTAGAGGTGATGAGCCACTCAGACTTTGTCCAAGCGCTAAGTGCCCACGCATGCGCAGTACAGACCACAAACTCATTCATGACTCAGCCACACGATGGCACCAGAACGCTGCAAATAAACAACTGGCGAGAGTGCACACAGTCCCGCTGGGTATTAAAGACAATACAATTCGGGTACAGACTGTAGTTTGCCACTTCCCCCCGCACTTCAAAGGGATAATTCATTCTCATGTGCGGGAAGAGTTAAAACATGTTCTTCAGGACGAAATTTATTCACTGTTGAAAAAAAGGGCGATAACAGTGGTACCACCCGAGCAAAGCCACAGTGGGTTTTACTCGAGGTACTTTCTAGTCCCAAAGAAAGGGACTCGTGCCCTTCATCCCATTTTAGATCTACGTGCACTGAACAAATACTTGAGGAAGTACAACTCATTCTACACTCCTAAAACTGGTGCGCCCAGGCGATTGGTTTACATCGATCGACCTGAAAGACGCATATTTTCACATAAAGATGTACCCGCCCCACAGGAAATTCCTGAGGTTTGCTTTCCTCGGAGTGACATACAAATACCTGGTTCTTCCATTTGGCATGTCTCTGAGTCCAAGAGTTTTTATAAAATGTACAGAAGCGGCCCTGACCCCGCTCAGGGAAAAAGGCATCCGTCTCGCTACCTACATAGACGACTGGTTGGTGACAGCTCAGTCAGTGAGATATCACAAAACCATGCTTCTGGAACACATACAGAAACTGGGCTTAAAACTAAACACCGAAAAGAGTGTTCTGATTCCTGCACAGTCCATAACATATCTGGGGCTGTCAGTGGACTCGATGACCTTCAGAGATCGACTGTCAGGGGACAGGGTGGTAAAATTCACCCGATGCCTGACAGAATTTCAGAGGGGGAAAAATGTCTCTTTCTGCACATGCCTCAGATTATTGGGACTGATGGCCTCAGCCCTAATAGTTATTCCCTGGGCCCATTAAGGCACTGCCGAAGGAGAGTGAGAGTGACGTCAGAGGCAGTCTTTGCACTGCGTCAGTGTAGACACCCAACCTTTCTGGTTCAGGGGGTACCCATGGGCGTGGTTCAAGCCAGAAGAGACATAACGACGGATGCTTCGTTGTGCGGTTGGGGGGGCATCTACGAGGGCAGGATAGTGAATGGAAGATGGGGTCATCATCTGATCAATCTTCACATAAACTATCTGGAAATGCTGGCCGTGTTTCTGACAGTGAAGCATTTTCTCCCTTTTCTGAAAGGACATCATGTTCTCGTGAGAACGGACAACACTACAGTTGTGGCGTATATAAATCGACAGGGAGGCCTCAGATCACTTCCCTTGCGGATTTTGTGGAGCAATGCCAATCTTTCATCCCTGAGAGCGACGCAGGTACAGGGTGTCATGAACCGGGGTCCGGATCTGCTGTCCAGAGGCAATCCACTTTACGGGGAGTGGAAATTGAACAAGGAAGTGGTCGAACAAATCTAGGAAATATACGGCAGAGCGACAGTGTATCTGTTCGCGTCGCACGACAATGCTCAGTGTCCTCTGTTTTTCTCCCTGAAAGATCAGAGCGTGCCTCTGGGGATAGATGCGCTGGCTCACAATTGGCCTCGCACTCTGCTTTATGCGTTCCCACCAATAGCATTAATATCCCCAACACTCTACAGAGTGAGGGAGGAGGGACTAAAGCTCATATTAATAGCTCCGAGGTGGCCAGGGAAATACTGGCTGGCGGAGATCATACATATGCTGTATGAGGACCCCTGGTCTCTCCTGTTACGCAGAGATCTACTGTCACAAGCAGGGGGGAGATCTTTCATCCCGACCAAGAACGATTGGCACTATGGGCCTGGTCAGTGAGTGGTTCAATTTGAATACAACCGGTCTGTCTGACAATGTTATCAGAACCATACAGAATGCTAGAGCTTCGTCGACTAGGTCTCTCTATGAATGCAAATAGGGCGTGTTTGAGCGCTGGTGCGTGGCTAAGCACGAGATTCCCTTTCAGTGTTCAGTGGCAGTTGTTCTATCATTCTTACAGGATTTGATAGACCAAGGGAAAGCATTTTCAACCATAAAAGTGTATTTGGCCGCTATTTCTGCTTTTCACATAGGGTTTGATAATAAAACCGTTGGGCAGCATCCTTTAGTATGCAGGTTCATGAAGGGCGCGCGTCACGCTTTACCAGCCTTGGCTGCGGCGAAGCGCGAAAGTGAGATTCACGCACTTTCGGTGCATTCAGCATGTACACAGTTCATGCCCGGGGATGCAGGGGTAGTTCTGAAGCCTAATCCTGCATTCATGCCCAAAATAGTTAATTCTATCACTCCTTTGGAGTTAAGAGCTTTCTATCCACCACGCTTTGCTTCGTCAAAACAGCAAAAGCTAAATGAGTTGTGCCCAGTGCGTGCTTTACGCATTGACATTGAAAGAACCAAAGGGTTCCGGGAGTGTGATCAGCTGTTCGTATCTTGGGTGAAACCACATACGGGGAAGCCGATTACTAAGCAGCGTTTGTCACACTGGATAGTGGAGGCGATTTCACTGGCATATTCCAGTAAGGTTCATGTGCCCCCTGCTGGTTTACGCGCACACTCAACAAGGGGAATGTCAACTTTGTGGGCTCTTTTTAAAGGAGTCACGATACAGGATATTTGCGAAGTGGCGAGTTGGTCCTCGCCACATACATTTGCTAGGTTTTATAAACTGGATGTTACAGCTCAGACTTTAGCACATGCGGTATTGAGCGTTGGAGTTGAGTCATGACTCAAGACTCGTCCAGCCTGGAGGCGGTGCTGTGGTTGGCAGGGGACTTCGAGGCAGGCTATCTGGCAACACGGGAGTTAGGATATCCCATAGTGAAACACCGAAACGAATGCTTGAAAGAGAACAATAGGTTGCTTGCGTAACCCCGGTTCTCTGATAGCATTAAGTGAGGTGTCTCACCAGATCACCCTCCTTGCTGTGTGAAGCGAGAAACAGGTGTGCTTGTTTTGAATGTCGTAATGACGTTGTGTTGCTCCTCTTATATGGAGGGGTGAGGTAGCCACTCCCAGACACAGCGTCATGTCTTCCAGCCAATTGGGGCTGGCGTAATGTAATAGGGCTTCTGAGGAATACGCGGAAGGAGCGTATCCCATAGTGAGACACCTCACTTAATGCTATCAGAGAACCGGGGTTACGCAAGTAACCTATTGTTTTGTCAGAGGAGACTCGGAAGAGGAAAAGGGTGAGTGATCAAGTATAAGGCCGGACAAGGATCAATATTGGGCCAGTGTTTGCTCGTTTTTACTTTTTATCCTTGTGTAAACCTATCTTGCTGTTATACCGTTTCAAGTTTACTGTTACACAAAATAAAAACTATATATATAAAAAAGCAAGCTATGTCATTATTTAGGTTTTCTTCGTTTGTGATGTCTTGCATAAAATCATGCATCATACTCTACCTTGTCTGTGGCCATTGTTGATTCCAAAGCCGGTGCGGGATAAACAGCGAGCATGCGACAGTAGGCTGCGGTAGGCTAAATTATTTACGACAGCGGTAATGGACAATTCCGCTTTCAACCTGTAGGGCGACCGCAGAGGAAAAGTTCCTTGGTGTTGCTTTAATGATCAATGTTATTCACCTATCATTACCCTCTGATTTCAGGGAAAAGTTATGGGTAGGGTTAGGTTAAGGGGTAGGGATTGGGTAAGGAATACATTTTGGGACAGGAATGTTGATCCAGGAACATGTCTTACTTGGCAAAATCATGGTGACCGTAGTGTAGGCTACTACTGAACGGCACGCAGCACTGATATCTATGACTTGACCTCTATTTGTTTTTAAGTGAATATCAGTCAAATATCAGTCATGAATATCATTCATGATTCAGTCGGAATCCAGATTTAAAGTTCTCCAGGTAGGCTATCCATTTGAGCTTAAGACATAATTCAATACGATTTCTCTGCCTCATAATAGAGGTAGCAAACCAGGAGAGGTGCACTTATGAGGGTCCATCGTCCTTTGGTTTAGGAGGGGCCATGTAGGCCATTATTGAAAAGCTTTGAACAAACACTAGTGAATTAAACACTGAGTTTTCAATGAAAGAAGATTTCACTGGAGAATGTTTACTTTGGTGTGCTCATTGCCAATTGTTGGTAAAACGTAACAACTGTCTAAAGCTATGCATTTTCTAAATAGCATTTTGTCGCCTATACAATAGGCTACCTTCACTAGCATTGACTTTGAACACTAATCAACTAATGTGTCCACCATCAACACGGTCGAGCGTGGCATAGGTCTGCGACTCTGCGTAACAAAATTAGCCCAAAAGTAGCCAAAAAATCATATCCCAAAATATCAAAACTCAAACTATGACAATCCAATAACATGATTTACATTTACTTTTAGGCTATACAACTGAAAACCACTTTACAATATAATGATAAAGTTGTATCATTAGAACATAAAATATTACAATCCAAGCATTTCAGTCAAATATCATTTATGCAATATCTCAAACCTGCGGCAACAGTTTAAAAGTAGCCCATTTCCACGGGAAAACTACAGACATGGCACCCTGACAATGACCAACGCTATTGGATCTGAGTTCACTATTTAAAAAAACTCGTATTTAAGGAAAAAAAATGACAACAAAAAATGTTTGTAATAATATCCTATATATCCAAATGCAACATCCAAAGGTAGGCTATTATGTCTGAAAAAATGTTAGCCATAAGTATAGGGAATAGCCTACACCTTGTCTATAGCCTTTATTTAATTATATATTTTCAGTAGGCTGAAAATGCGAATGAATGAATTTCAATAACACTGACCATAAAATGTCTTAATTTTTCACTACTTCTGAGGCTTTTCAATAACTATGGCCACTCAAGTGTGTGCGGCAAGGACTTCAGACAAACAAGTGTGCATGTTAATAAACTCATTAAACAATCAAGAACCTTCAAGTGCTTTCTCTGATCGCTGCAATATAATTCAGTTCGATTTCTTCACCCTCCAGCTGAGGATAATCCAACTTTTTTTTTTGTAAATATTTTTTCAGTAGCCTAAATACCGACTCACATGTAGTTTTGCTAAACCAGTAGCCATGCGTGTTCCTGCAGGCGTACCCGAACCTGACCCAGCCAGCCGAGGTGCAGGGCTACTGGACATGATGACACATACAGGTGTGTAGGAACGGAGCCTTCCAGATGTTTTGAGAACTGCATGTTCCTCAATTAAAAGATTTGACATTTGTCATCTCGAGTTGGCTGTTTTAGCATTAACTTTGAGGTCATGGTAATATACTAATATAATGATTAATTTTACATACATTTCTGTTATCCTGCAGACCCCTGTAGAGTTTGCTGAGGGCCAGAACCACTGGCCTTATAAAGCACACTCTCTTGACTCGAGTCTGTGCTGAAGGACATTTACACTTGGACTACGACTGGATAACTACGAAAAGGCCAAATGTAAAAAATAAAATATAAAATAAAATAAAAAAACATATTTCAGATAATAGTGCTTCACTGTTCTCACTGACTAAGATCGAATGTATGCATTTGGCAGAAGCTTTTATTAAAAGTGACTTGCATTGCATTTAAAGTATAAACGTTTCATGCTTTCCCTGGTAACACAATGTAAGAAATACACAATGCAAAGAACAGTGTTTTATTAATATCAAACGAAACTCAAACTTTTGACAAAAACATTGCAGAGGGTAAAATAACATTTTAAGCATTGAACATGTTCAGAATAGAAGATAACGTAACAATATTACATGTGCATTCAAGTATTCTAAGACAAACTAAGACATGCCTTCTGAATAAATCATGTACTTTCTTACTGAAGGCACTGCAGCCAGTAGTGACACATTTTATTCAGGATCAAATCTACAAATGCAGAAATCAATTGTTGTATGCCTCTAGGCAGGAGCATTTCTTTAAATTATTATTAATAATATTACATATCTGAAAAAAAAAGAAAAGGAGAATACAAGTTTAACTTTTCCAGTGCATGACAGGTTTTCCAGCTGAAGTGTTTACCCTCATTGGCTCTGATATATCACGGAGTGTATGAACACACACCTTATCAATCGTCCGTGATAAAGGCCTCACAGGACGGCCAGTCACGAGCCTGCCTGCAGGAACACAAGACTTTTTGGTACTTTGGACATGACTGGGTCAGGCAGAAAACACTTCAGACGGGATGATTGACAGCTGGCTGACTGCTGCCCAATAGAAATGCAAATACAAAACTGGAAAACTGAATTAATGGTGTTTTTAAAAGCGGTTTCCTTGAAAGGTCACCTTATAAGTAGCCTAATATTTTTTTCAATATTGTAAATAGACAAATAGGCTTGATCTTTTTCACTTTATGTTAAGTATTGTTGTGTTGCTGTGTAGATAAATAATAAATTACACGGTTCCAATAGTGTAATGTCACTAAATCAATTTTTAACAGTAGTACAAAGAATTCATAGCACATTAACATGAAAACTATACAACAAAACTATTAATTAGGCTTCAATTAAAACCAATATGTAAATTTAAAAAAAACTTGGAAATACTGTAATAAAATAATCACCAACACATCACAATTAATAAATAAATAATGAATGAACCTAAGGTGCTTTTTAGAGCGTATTCCACCGACGGTTAGCTGAATGTAACAGTGAAACAATAGGATAGTTCGACTGGATTAGATAGATAACTAAACTATAGAATACAGTCTGTAATGTTGAAAAGGGTGAAATCTAGCAATTCAGTTCAATGCATTCATTAAAATCACAGGAGAAAGAAATAGAAGAAAAAAGGAGGAGGAAAAGTATCAAACAACTAGCAAAGATCCTAAAGAAACATGACCCCGATGTCTGGAACTACTATATCTCATCATGATAAAGATTTTTTTTAAAACATCAAAAAGCACATGGATACATATTAAACATTGTGAAAATGGAGAAATAAGATCCCATAAACTGTTACCAGTGCTTATCGCATGAAACGGTGAAAGATTGTCTGTTGACCAAAAACTATTAATCAAGTTCCCCCTGGACTTTGGTTTTATAGCAATGTTATCTACTATGTGCACTATCAGCCTTCATTAACAAACATGTCTTCCAGACAATAACATTATTCAGTGTACGATGATCCAGTGAGTCTCCTGTAAAATATTGATTAAACAAATGAAAAGGCCATTAATGGTTTCTATATGCTAATGTTAGCTTGGCTTCTCCTGCACTAAGCCTATCAGAGTGTGTTTTAAAGAACATCCTGATTGCGTAACAGTCAAGATCCTCACCTGACACGAGTTACTAATGTTAGCAGAATAACACACACTGGATGCTGAGGGGGACACGTGACTAAATGCATTTTTGCATTTAATTTACAAAGGTATCATTTTTCTCACACACACACCTTTTGTGAGGACATTCATTGTCCCTGACCCTAAACTTAACTATAACCTCATCACTAAAACCAGATCTTGATCCTCAAAATCTCTCTCTCTCTCTCTCTCTCTCTCTCTCTCTCTCTCTCTCTCTCTCTCTCTCTCTCTCTCTCTCTCTCTCTCTCTCTCTCTCTCTCTCTCTCTCTCTCTCTCTCTCTCTCTCTCTCTCTCTCTCTCTCTCTCTCTCTCTCTCTCTCTCTCTCTCTCTCTCTCTCTCTCTCTCTCTCTCTCTCTCTCTCTCTCTCTCTCTCTCTCTCTCTCTCTCTCTCTCTCTCTCTCTCTCTCTCTCTCTCTCTCTCTCCTCAAAAACACACACACGCACGCACACACGCACACAGGAATTAAGCAATTAAGACACACCATTTATTGCTAATCTTAAAAAACCTCACCATGGCAATGAGTGTATGGCCCTGTATCACACGCTTTTACAATAATTCGTTATGGGGATAAAGGATTCATTGTCGTGTCATTATTTACTCACCCTCATGTCTTTCCAAACTGAAAAAGGGAGAAAAGAAAAAAAAAGGGGGGGAAAGGTTAATGCAGTTCATTTTCATATGAAGTCAGTTCACAGAGACTTTGTCACTGACACTAGTTCCATAAATACACATATAATAGGCCTGCTCAATTTCATGAAATATGTAATTGTAGTTTTTCTGATAGCAACAGATTGCGATTTGAAATGTGATTTATAAAAACATCACAAGTTTGCTGAACTTGTTTGTATGGCTGCACATTTTAGCCGTAAATTACAATACTAATATGTATGGCTATCTCAAGTCTTCTTCTAAAGCTTTTTCTGGCAGAAACCTGCAGGGAGCTTCTCTTTTGTTGTCAACAGCTTCTCATTACAGGTTTGTGAAGATGGTTGTCTTCCCAAACGCACGTGAAAGCGACTCAAACACCAGATCACAAGCTGCTGATTCAACTGCAGCCTTTGGTTTGACAATCGCACTAAGCCAGATAGCGCTTTTGGTTTAATTTCAAACGTCGTGCAGCCTTACCATAAGAGTATCTATGCTACACCTCTATGCATTAACTTCGCTATATTCCAAGTCTTCCAAAGTCTCTTGATAGTTTTGTGTGACAGACTGAAATCAAAGTCTATCTTTGCTGGACGCAGATGAAATATCAGAGCTTACAAATGTTGTGCCTGTTCCCCGCACAAACCTATGAAATGGCTTTAGCACACCTTGAATATAGCACACGATCCATGTGGATGGTCACCAACAAATGTCCTTGTGTATAGAAACAAAAACGAACAGTGTGGAAGAGTGTGAGGGTGAGCACATAATGACAGAACTAGTCTTCTCGGATGAACTACTCCTTTAAAGTTTCCCCTGCCTCGGTGTTTCCTCACACACAGAAGATCAGTGGTGTATGGATGGCGTAGTGGGGGGAGAGTGGTAAAAATCAAGCCCTACACTGAGTGTGTTAGTGCTGGGCGTCTGAGGACTCATGTCTTGTTGCGTGTGAACAGGCGCTCGCCCCGCAGATTGAGGTGCTGGAGCTGGTACTGCAGCACCTCGGTGTCCGCCGGCTCCCTGAGGCTCATCTTGTCCAGGTTGAGGTAGTCCAGGGACTTGGAGTGAACGCGTTTGCCCTTCAGCAGGCACAGGGGCAGCGGGCCGTGTGGGGTCTTGCCAAGCTCCCCGCTCGCGAGAGACTTCAGACAGCCGTCTCCTGAGCTGGGCATGCGGCGGCGCCGGCGTCCGTTGATGGCTGGGATGTCGTACGGTTGGTAGTATCGGCTTTTGGCTTTGCAGATCCGCGAGGCTCGGTGCAGACTTACATCCACAGGCTTTTTGATGGGGCTGGGTAAGGCCTCTGTGTTGCTGCTGTCAGGACTAGACCACTTGTGGGCTAATTTAAGAAGCTCCTCGCCGGTGGTGAAGCCCACTAGATAGTTGGAGTTCATGTGAAGGATTTGGTATCCTGAGACAGTACTTTTGATGGGGGAGCAGGGGGTGCTGGAGCAGCGGGGTTTGTCGGGCTCGGGCTTCAGGGTGCTTTTGACCTCAGTGGCTGACAGAACGGATATGGGTGCCCTGGATGATCCACTGGCATCCATTTCCATCTTTAGTGACATGACCTGGCTGAAACAGAGGAATAAATCATATATATAAGGGCTGGGACAATAAATTGATGCATCGTGAATCAAGAAATGATTCTGGATTGATTCTGAGATGTGCTCGAGAAACATCTGTACTCTGCTGGCTTCCAAGGCCTTACACACACCACTTGAACCTTCTATAAAACAATCATTCATAAAGTTAGAAAAGGTTGAACGAATTACAAGGGTGTTTGCATAAACTAGCCTAGAGCGCCATTGCCATCTGCTGCTAAAAACTAGCCTAAAGCATGTAACCTAGAGCAGCATCTGCTGTTAAAAACTAGCCTAGAGTGCCATCTGCTGTTAAAAACTAGCCTAGAGCGCCATCTGTTAGCCTAGAGCGACATATGTTAGCCTAGAGCGCCATCTGCTGTTAAAAACTAGCCTAGAGCGCCATCTGCTGTTATAAACTAGCCTAGAGCGCCATCTGCTGTTAAAAACTAGCCTAGAGCGCCATCTGCTGCTAAAAACTAGCCTAGAGCACCATCTGTTAGCCTAGAGCGCCGTCTGCTGTTATAAACTAGCCTAGAGCAGCATCTGCTGTTATAAACTAGCCTAAAGCGCCATCTGCTGTTATAAACTAACCTAAAGCGCCATCTGTTAGCCTAGAGCGCCGTCTGCTGTTATAAACTAGCCTAGAGCAGCATCTGCTGTTATAAACTAGCCTAAAGCGCCATCTGCTGTTATAAACTAGCCTAAAGCGCCATCTGCTGTTATAAACTAGCCTAAAGCGCCATCTGCTGTTATAAACTAGCCTAGAGCGCCATTGCCATCTGCTGCTAAAAACTAGCCTAGAGCGCCATCTGCTGTTATAAACTAGCCTAGAGCGCCATTGCCATCTGCTGCTAAAAACTAGCCTAGAGCAGCATCTGCTGTTAAAAACTAGCATAGAGCGCCATCTGCTGTTAAAAACTTATCTAGATAGCCTAGAGCAGCATCTGCTGTTAAAAACTAGCCTAAAGCGCCATTGCCATCTGCTGCTAAAAACTAGCCTAAAGCGCCATCTGCTGTTATAAACTAGCCTAGAGCGCCATTGCCATCTGCTGCTAAAAACTAGCCTAGAGCGCTATCTGCTTCTAAAAACTTATCTAGATAGCCTAGAGCAGCATCTGCTGTTAAAAACTAGCCTAGAGCGCCATCTGCTGTTAAAAACTAGCCCAAAGCGCCATCTGCTGTTATAAACTAGCCTAGAGCGCCATTGCCATCTGCTGCTAAAAACTAGCCTAGAGCGCCATCTGCTTCTAAAAACTTATCTATATAGCCTAGAGCAGCATCTGCTGTTAAAAACTAGCCTAGAGCGCCATCTGCTGTTAAAAACTAGCCTAGAGCGCCATCTGCTGTTAAAAACTAGCCTAGAGCAGCATCTGCTGTTAAAAACTATTAGAAAAAAATGGAATTGATCCATGAATCGTGATCCATCGATTTATTGTCCCAGCCCTAATATAAATTATGTTACAAATAAAGCTAGTACTTTTAAGGCCCGTTCACACCAAGGACAATAATGATATAAAGATAACAATAAATATATAGTTCTAAAAAATTTCCTCAATATTAAAGAATAGCAGAGTTCACACCACAGCTATAACGGTATAGAGAAACGATATCTTTGGGATCACTTTCAGAACGATTTTTTTTCAGCTGTTGAATGATAAAATACTGACAGCCAATCAGAATCCATTTTAAATGTGCGAGCCCTTAAATTAGAATGGCAGACGACATTGTGGAGAAGTTAATAGCCAAGGTCCAGAAAAATCCAGCACTGTTTGACAAGTCAAGCCCCCTTTCAAGAGAATTGATATGGAAAACAATCGTTCATACCCTCTGAGTAATTGGAGAGAAGTATTACCTCAGGTGTCCAGCGCTCGTTTCCACAACATTGAAACATTGTCAGCAAAAATCACCATTATATTATTAGACTGAATACACAAGCTTCACTCAAAACACATCATGCTGAGGACATCTGCTGGTTAAAAGCAACAAGAACAGCAAAACATGTGTAGTGATGTTGTACACACTTTGAAACCGCAGTGAAGGAGCTTAGAATAAACAGACCGTTATCGCTCGTTGGTCTGGACGTATATAGTTTCAGAAGCAATTCTCAAAAGTATTAAAAGTCCTCCTGTGGTGAAAATCAAACTTTAAATGTTGTTTATATGTGTATGTGGAGTTTTTAATATGCTTTAAGACAAAGCATGTGTAAGTTCAGAAGTCGACAGCATTGCTGAGTATTTTCTGCTTAAAACTGCAGTGAACCAAAGACAGTCTCAAAAACACGGTTTGAAATCGCTGGTGTTTCTGATGTCACAAACTACCTTGTAACCAATCAGATCAACGTGTGATCGTCAACCAGTGGATCTCTGAGTGAGTGAGTGAGTGAGTGGAGGCGGGGCTCATTTACATATTCATAGAAACACTGAAGAGTGTAGAGTTTGTGTACAAGTAAAGCCGTTTGTCCGCTGAAAGCTTTCAACACTGCAGGCAGTTGAATGGGGCTGGAGCTCAAATTGAGTTCAATGTCCATATGAATGTACTCTGAAACCGATTGTGACAGTCATAGGCAGATGTTGATCAACAAATACACAATTTTACTCTTCTACTGGTGTTAAATTAGAAGCGGTTGCATCTGTCCCGCAATTCAGTAGCAGAACACGCACAGATATGAAGTCTACAGGACTCAGAGCGATCAGCTCAGCATCACAGAGATTGGGTCTTCATATTAAAACACTGAAGGATAATTCCAAATGCTGACTGTCATTTTGACAAAAAAGAAAACAATATAGGATTAGGAAGAATGAAAGGGAACTTGAATCCAGCAGTAGGATTTCACTCTGACGTGAAATAAGGCCTCCAAAAGCTGTAAAAGAAAAGTGTTTGAGATGATGCAGCATTTCTACTGGCGATGATGATGATGAGCCAGTGACGTGGCAAAAGATATCTAACAAGATTTTGGCAAGCTTAAGATTAAACACATTTGAAGGGGACTTTGTGTCTCTGTGGGAAGGATGGAGGGCCAGAAACACAAACACAAGCCCTTACAGCTCGAAGGTCTGACAGACAAGACTGCAGGACATGCAGGTTTATTTTTGTATTTCACCGTGTTCGTTCATTTGGCCTGTTCCTGGTTTCTCCCAAGGTTCCCATGTCTGTCACTGATGGAGTTTGGGTTCTTGCCATTGTCACCTCTGGCTTGCTTACTAACAGCACTTAATATTCTGCAATATTTATGATCTGACTGTACTGACACTGTTGTATGAGGACTGAACTGAGCTGGACGATGACATCACTGTTGTTTTCCTGCACAGTTTGTTACAGTGAAGCTGCTTTGACATAATCTGTATTGTACTGTATAAAGCACTACAGAAATACATGTGACTTGACTGAACTAAATTACGGGCTCATTAACTGTTTTTTCTGCCAGGACAGTTGTCATTCGCTGATGTCATTCAGCGTCTTAATTTTAAATACAGACTTCTACAATTCTGCATTGATCTTAAGTATAAATCTGTCTTTTTTCCCCTCAAATTGATTTATATTAAAATCATTTTTTTCTAATTATTTTAGTAAATGTTATGCAAACTGAACCTCAATCTAATTGCAGCAACTATTATGTTTGTGTTTGTAATGATCTTTAAATGACTAGTGTGATTGAAGAACAATGGTTAATGATGAGCAACTGTAGTAGAATCAAGGTCGAGTCTCAGTTAAATCACACTGTCAGAGCGTTTACATTTTTCAAGTCCAGTCTTTAAAATTTGACAAACACATATCAGCTGTCATCAGCTCCGGTTTCTACCAACTTCGTTTACTATCTAAAATCAAAGGCTTTTTAATTCCGATAACTTTGGAAATGGCGGTTCATGCATTCATCACGTGTAGGCTAGACTACTGCAATTCACTTTATTGTGGGATATCAGTTTCTCAAATTGCCCGTCTTCAGTTGGTCCAAAACGCTGCGGCTAGACTTATTCTCAACTGTCGCAAATATGACGATATCTCTCCAATTCTTAAATCATTACACTGGCTGCCAGTCCGGCAGAGAATAGATTTTAAAATTCTCCTATTTGTTTTCAAATCTTTGCTGTTTTTTATGTGTTATATGGGTTGTTTTGCTGTTTTTACTCTTCTTATTTGTGTGTTCTGTAAAGCACTTTGGTCTGTCTAAGCGGCTGTTTAAATGTGCTATATAAATAAATGAGCTTTAACTTGTACCCTAAGCTAAAGTGTGACCTGAAAAATGTAGGCTAATAAAAAAAGAAATGACCAAATTTAAGATCATATTTACACACTTACTAATCATCAAAACATTAATACAGTAATTACACAATCATTTGCACATGAAATGATTATGTCATCACTGAATAGTAGTTACATTATGCTATTGCCAAACCCAGTTCATTAGAATAAAACAAGGACAGAAAGTGTTTTTGAAATGCCAGTTTGGAAAAAAGAATGCATATACATCATATATTAGCATACATATAAAATATCAGTCCTCACCTTTACTGACATTCCTAAATCTTAAAGGAAATCTGAGTTAAACTGAAAAAACCTGTCATTAAACAAAAGGCCCTGCACCTCCACTGAGCTCAAACAGAACAGTAGTGGTTTGCACAGTATAAAAATGGAAACGTGTTTGTTTTAATGCCAGACATTATCATTAATAAACCCAGAGAAATCAGGCCAACGCTTTACTGTAAAAATATGAATCAAATATTAACATTTCGGTAAAAATCATAGGCGCAGTTTAACACATTGTAGAATAAGGTTGATGTAAAAGAAGGAATAATGATGATAATAAGGGATAATGTCGAGGGTTTAGTAGAGGAGTCAGCCAGAATCATCCTGTTTCTTCAAGATGATGATGCTCGACATCAATCTGAGACTCAAATACTGCGTTGAGCTCCATATGTACAAAAGAAACGCCATCATATGTACCATAAAACGCCTTCAACGACGAAAATCGTGTAATATCAAAACCCAGTAGGCTACAGCAGAAACCCGTCCTCCATACGCTATCTTTATTCTGGGCTGTGTCACTGCCACCATTTCGCGATTTACAACAGCAACACGGGGATTTAACGGTACAACCGCGGCTCACACACAACACTATATTCATAGCAGTGAAGACATGTAATGAAGGAAATGGTGTAAAATCAAACCTGTTCAGAAAAACTGCACACCTGTGCTTGAGCGAACCATAGGCGAGATCCCTGTCAGAGGAGTGGTGACGACGCCAGTCACGTGACGGGAGCCACTGGTGCTCGGGATCCAGTCACGTGATGTGTTGAGGCTCGGACGCTCTTATATAACGCTATGGTTCTCAAACAGGGGCCCGGGGCCCAGAGGGGGGACTCATCGGCTTTGAAAAGGCTTCAAATTATTCAAAAATGAGATAAAACAGGCTTTAAAATGAGCTAAAACGACAAAGAAAAGGCTATAGTATTTTTCTTCGAAGGATCAGGAAACCCTGGAACTAAAATTAGAACATTTTAAGTGTTATATTTAAAAGGCATTTAATTATAATTACTGCACCATTTTTGAGCTGTAAATCTAAAATTGTTTCAAGGTAATGAAGCACATAATCCAACATTTAATTTAACCTCGTTCAGCAGATCTGCCACGTCTCTACAACACTGATCTTTTCTGATGCACTAACACCAGGCTGGTGCTGCTTTACAAGACATGGCCACAGTTTACAACCATCTGCTTTCAACTTTCCGTCACTGAAGGCTCTTATCCGTATCAAGATTGCACCCCTTTTGCTTGTTAGCGGTTGTGCCATGGCAAACTGCAGTTAAACGTCTTTACGTCTTGTTTAAGTTGTGTTTTGGTCGATCGGGTCACAAGTGGACGAGGGAGACACATATCTGTGTACACCTGGTGTTTTAATCCGTCTCTTTTGTCCACTTTAGATCACTTCTGTCCTGATTTCTCCGAGGTGAGGGTCTATGGGCAGGTAAATGTATGGGCTTTTTCAGATCTTTTGATCTAATGGGCAAAATAAGCTCATGCAATTTACATATGAACGCACCAGGAGAAGACAGAGAAACACACATCAGCTTTAGTTTCTGCTCTGACATCCGCAAGACCAGCCGAACACAGTGAGTGTGTGTTGGAAATCAGGAATGGTGAGAGAACATTGTGCTTGGTTTGTTTTTCATCTTCAAACCAAACTTGGGTCGTCAGCCATCAAAGTTTAAGTCCCGTCTGGCTAGCGCTCTTCCCATAATGTTCCCGTGTTAGGTCAGTAGGCGCAGAGAAGACAGTATTTAGTGGCTGTTTTAACACATTCAATCACATGAGTGTTTACACTATGAAAGCAATCTGGTCAAATGTGTTTTCATCTACCTCTGGTAGTGGTCAAAACTGGACAAGCTCAAAGCGCTTTAGACCCGGTTTACACCTGTATTTGCGTCGTCCACTTGTGACCCGATCTCTAAGCACAGCATGGTGTGGTAGATAGTATTTAACAGCATGCTTTCTCTGCGTGTGAGTTTTTGGCTGGAACATCTTCACAAATGCCTTGCTGTAAATAGTCTTGTATTACGTCTCTGTATTTTGTGTGAAAGGTTACGTCAGCTTTTAGGTTTCTCTGCAGCTTCTCCACCCTCTTCTTAGCCACCTTGAAGTTGTTTGGTAGTTCTGGTTTATTTGGTTCCCAAGGTAAATCAGCCTAAAAATGTCCATCCTTAAAAGTTACTGTCTGGTTAAAACGTTGGAAGGCTTTATTCTTCTGGACTCTCAGCCGTCTTGTTCAGTTTTCCCAAAGACTCGCAACTGTTTTGAAATCTGTGTATCTTCTTCCAAGCAAATTTGCATGCAGGTTGTATTTGTTACACTCACGTGGGAATTGGTCTATAGAATATTTTGCAGGGCCACAAGAGATTCGGTTAATCTCTCAACTCTACCTGATACCACTCACCGGTAGTAGTCTGCTCCTATTAACGCTGAAAGCTCAGAATCATTAGTGTCCTCAGAAAAACAAATCCACAAGTTGCAGACCCTTCAAGCTTCTTTTGCACACGTTCTGCAGTAACTTTCATAACAGCAGTACAGACTTGAGAGTCCCTATTGCTGCGATTTCTATTCTCGTGTCTATGGGAATTTGCTTCTCTCGATCTGTTGTCCTATCAATGAAAACATAAAGAGAGAGAGAGAAGCATCTCCCCATCAAGTCCTTTCTACAGTTCTGGCCATCTTCAATAGCGCTAGCTGACAGATGGCTTTCTCTCATTGCTCTTTAAATTTTTTACAAGCAGTCTTACAATACACTTTCAAGTGGCAATTTCATGATGTTGCGTTCTGTAGTTACAGGGCACTCAGCTCCAAAACTGTGGAGATTCAGCGTCTCTTTATTCAGCACTGGTAATTTGAGTGTTTTCTCTAGCCTCTCTTGCACAAACCTTCTTTGACTGCCTCCATCCAAAAAATAACATACCTGTTTCCTACCTGCTGGACCCTCTATCCATGCCTACCCTCTATCCATGCCTACCCTTTATCCATGCCTACCCTCTATCCATGCCTACCCTCTATCCATGCCTTACCTGTTTGAAGCAGCACAGTTGTTTGTCCTTCAGCCTTTGGCTTCACAGTGCTTGACACCGATGACACTACTGCTTCAGAACTAGTCAAGTCAAGTCACCTTTATTTATATAGCGCTAATACAGATTGTTTCAAAGCAGTTTTACAGAGATTACAGAAATATAATGCAACAAAATTTGTGTCTAGAAGAAAATAGCGTCATAGTCCAGCTTAAGTAAGTTCAGTGATGGTTCATTTTTGTTGTAAAAAGGTTATTAATATTTAGCCGCTCTGGAAAAATCCATGAAGTCTTTGTCCAGCTCAGTTCAGTTCTCATATAATCGTGTCAATGCAGGCAGATCAATAATATTGCTGAATATTAAATTTCCCCAAACTAAGCAAGCCAAAAACCAAAGGCGAAAAAGGCGACAGTGGCAAGGAACTGAAACTCCATCAGTGGCAGAATGGAGAAAAAACCTTGGGAGAAACCAGGCTCAGTCGGGGGGGGGGGGGGGGGCAGTTCTCCTCTGGCCAAGGAACCAACAGTGTGTGATTATGATTCAGGCAGCATTACAGGTCAGAGGTCAGATTGGATCGGAACATTCTGAATATTTATCCATCTGGTTGAAGATCGGAGACATCACGCGGTATGGAGACGGGTTTGTTACAATCTTCCACACTGTCATTGTTATCAGGCTGCTTGTCATGTACCATCTTCTAAACTTATGGCACTGGGAAATAGACAGAAAGAGTTCAGATACTGTAACTGCCAGGGTTTTGTCACTTCGGTCTAGTTTATTTTTTGTTTTTTGACAGTCCTGGCGCTGCTGTATTATCTTGTCTTTGTGTGAGCGTGTGGTTGCGAGCGAGTTTGAGCCGTGCGATCTCTCTTGTCTGTGTGCCTTGTTCCAGTTTTGTAGCAATAAAAGTTGACCACCTTTAGAGTCAATGGGAGCTCCAATCGGAGCTAGAATAGGACATAATCTGCTTCGTCCCTTGAAGATGTAGAAAAATCAAATTCGCAAGTGGACAGATTCAGTAATTGTCTTGCTGGATACAGAGTTCTGCACAGAATTGGAAACCATTTAAAGCTAATAGAGTGGCTGAGATACAGAATCTCACAAACCCTGAATCGTGGTCACATTGTAATGCTAAAGACAATCCAGCTGATTCAGCTACTCCTATAGGAAAGAGTGCAGATGATCTGACACAGGGTAAACTCTGGTGGTTTGGCCCAGCTTCTTCAGTTCCAGCTCGCTCAGAAGAGCCGGAGGAAAACTGTGTTGCTGAAATGAACATTGAACTGAGGTCTGAGTTTCAGGTCACCGTGCAGTTTGGTGGTGTTGCACCTACAGATCCTCTTTTGGATTTACCGAAATATAGCAGATTGAAGACTGTGTTGCGAATAACTGCACGGATAAAGAGGTTCATAACCGATGCCGGATCCAGATATAAAATCCAAGGCAAACTCTTGTCAGAAGAACTACTTGCAGCTGAAATGTATTGGGGAAAGGTAACTCAGCAAGGAAATACATTTGCTCAAAATAGGTCCAATGGTTGACAAAGACTCCAAAATCAAGAATTTGAAACCATTCTTAGATGAAAATGGACTTATTAGTGTTTGTGGATGATTACACCAGTCTGAGTTCAGTTTCAGAGAACAAAGCAAAGATACTCAGAATTACTAGTTCAGAGTTATCATGATAGAATCATGTATTCAGGTGTAACATTTTGTCCATCATAAAAAAATTCGGATCTTATTTGATTCTATACGCTTTTCGCATCCGTAGCAAGCATTTTGAGAGGTGTTATGACAATTTAGAGCCACAGAAAGACGAATAATTTCGGACTGCAAGGACCTTTACTCCGGCGGTACATTTAGAGTTTGTGTCAGATCAGACCACTGAAAAGATTTACAGCAAGAAGAGATCTGGTGCAAAATAACATACTCGGACAACGCAAAATCTGTGGAGATCCTTTAAAACCTTACGGATTTCTTCTCTTCAAGGGTTATTACTTGGAAATGTATAGTGGAGCATACTGCTTGGTGGAGGCTTTTGGGAGAGACTAGTAAGATCAGTAAAGAATTGTGTAAGAAAAAATGAAGTGGCCTTCCAAGATCTCAAAAATGAGGTTTATTACAGCATAGCAGTGGCAAGGTACACAAAGCACCTTGGGTTCACCGGCGTCAGAATGAACCCAGAACATCCAAATCTTGAACCTTTTATCCTGTTACAGTTTACAACTCTTAATGTAAATGAAGTTGCTTTTATTGTAACAGCTGTGGTCTTGATGAGGTATGAGCTGTGGTATGTTAATGAAGTTGAGACATCCCACTGTCTGAGAAGGTTCTCTGTGTCCTACACCCAGTCCCATTCTACAATTGACTACCATTTGCTCAGGATGTGATCAACCCAAATGGTGAAGAAACAATAGAACTTCACTTCCTTCATCTCTATGATAATTAAGCCATTTTGGGGATGAGCTCATTCTAAAATTTATTTTGGAGTGGACTCTGGGTCGAGGCAGACTACAATTTCTTACAATTGTCTGAAAAAAGTCCTAGGAAAACCCTTACTAACCTTTGAAGAGATGACTACTATTTTGACAGAGATGGAAGTAGGGAAAAGACTAACCTCTCTGCCAAGGTGCCACCAAATACTGTATTCCCGGGGTCACATGCCTCAAATATGACTAAAGGAAGCATTCTGCTCACCGGCGATGGAAGTACCGACAGAGACTCCTTACTACAGCAGAAAGACTATTGAAAGTCAGCAAATAGGAGTGATTCAATTAAAGCTACTATGCTGAAGGAAGGGGATGTTGTCCAGTTTGAGAGGACAAGGTACCGTGACAAACTTGGAAAATGGGAACAATAGAAGAACTGAATTCAGGACGAGATGGCCTGGTACATGCTTGCAGTATCTGTACTTCTACAGGTAGGGTGTAAGAAGACCTGTGCAACTTCTGTATCCCTTGGCATTAGTTTTTCTTGAATAGAAGCATATGTGATGCTAAGTGTGAATAATGAGAAAAACACTATTACTTTTATAATTTTTTGTGTTTATTTTGAAAGATTGCAATGATGTGAATCCCACCCTGGTATACTTCAAGTACATACTAAGTATGCTGATTGATTCAGCCTTGTCAAGTATTCCAGTCATTGTTTTTCCTTGTTTTCTTTTCTGAAGTAAACAAACTAGAAATATGATGTCCATGCAAGAGTCTCAGTTTTCTAGGACTTTCACTAACACAGGGGTGGGAAAACCTGGCCCTCGAGATCCACTTTCCTGCAGAGTTTAATTCCAACCCTGATCAAACTCTTGAAGAAGTTAATACTAGAAAGCTACGAGCAGATGAGTTTGATCAGGGTTGGAGCTAAACAGAGCCAGAGTTGCCCAGCTATGGGCTTAAGTCAGAGTGTCCGTTAATACCACACATCTTCAAAATCCCTAAATCCCCAAAGTAGGTTTTATCTCACCTTATGACGCCACACAAGTAAACTGAAACAACTTCACCTTTTTGTCTAATCCCTCTTACTTTTCAACCTTCCTGCAATTGTCAGACTTCATTTTGGTATGCAACACCCACCTTTCAAAATAAGACAGATAGAAATAAAGTCCTACTCCTTTTGGTGTTGCAAAATAATTTATTTTGGTGGTTTTGTAGGTGTTTCCCTTTCAGACACAAAATTTATGGGAGGAGTGTATTTAAATGAATCGTGCAACATGGTTTACTAAAGTTTGTGGTAGTCAATGTAGTGGTATTTGCACCATTATTGAACACACCAAAAAAGCATAACCCATTTAGCACTTGACATGCTGCCCTAATCACTGCTAGGAGGAACCCAGAAAACAGAGAGCTCAGAGATGAACAGAGGAACAGAGATGTTCCTCCCCTTATGATCATTTATTTGGAATGCCAGAGTAAGATATTATCCAAAAATTCCGCTTGCAAATCCACTTTATTTTTTATTTGCTGCACCTACATTGTTAGTAGATTACCCGCACCTGATTATCACTGTCTCTGCTTGTTTGCAACCTTACACTAATTTGCGCTGCTTTTGGTACATTTGGCAAATTTCCATCGAAAATGGGCATCACTCCGAAGGGCAGAACATGACCGTAGCAGCCATATCACCCTGTAGCCCAAGACTGGTTGCCCACTGAAGCTAAGCAGGGCTGAGCTGGTCAGTACCTGGATGGGAGACTCCTGAGAAAACCAGGTTGCTGCTGGAAGAGGTGTTAGTGAGTCCAGCAGGGGGCGCTCACCCTGTGGTCTGTGTGGGTCCTAACGCCCCAGTGTAGTGACGGGGACACCATACTGTCAAACAGCATCGTCCTTCGGATGAGGCCCCGTCTCTCTGTGGTCACAAAAGAAATCCCCCCAAAAATGGCCAAATTTGCCCCTTGGCCTCTGTCCATCATGGCCTCCCAATCATTCCCATATATAAACACTGATTGGCTTCATCACTGTCTCCTCTCCACCAGTAAGCTGGTGTGTGGTGGGTGTACTGGCGCACTATGGCTGCCGCCGCATCATCAGGTGGTGCTGCGCACTGGTGGTGGTTGAGGAGATTCCCCCTTCCATGTATAGCGCTTTGAGGTCCCAGAAAAAGCGCTATATAAATGTAATGAATTATTATTTTATATTACTTCCTTGAAGTGACCATTGCATGTTCCCTGCGCTAACAGACCTGTGGAAAGGCCCTTTGTGAAGGGATGAAGTTATTCACTTTCGTTTGGAAAACTCCCTCAAATGGTGTCCCCTTCCCGAAGCACCCTTCAAAGGTGCCAAAACGCCGTTTGGAATTCGCCCATTGTGTTGGTCATTATAATGGGCACACATTATTATATGATCTGGCTGCGCCTGTGTCCTAAAATTTGTGCATCATCAGCCAGGGAATCTTCCACTCCCATCTGCACTTTTATGGGACTGTGGTCTCACGCCAATTTGCTGTTCAGTAAATCTGGCCTAAAATGTGCAGTGTTGGAGGGCTCCAGAAACAGGTTTGTGAACTACAGTCCTATTTCACTCTAAAATAAGTCACATTATCACAAGTAAAAATAAGTTGTACAAGGCTCAAACTCTACTTGAAACAGATAATCTTCAGGATTACTAGAAAGTTATAGGAGTGTTGGAGAAGCTTGGTGCTAAACTGCAGGTAACTTAAAAATACCAGTTTATTCCCAATACTCACAACATTTAGTTTAATTTCAATTTGATGTAAAAGTAATTAACATAAGGCAGATTTCCATTACAGTGGAGGGAAATAATTGCACATTCAGATTGTAATGAAATATATGCATTAAAAAATGTTTCTAAACATGAAATATCACTTAGGACCTTTTTTCATGAGGCCCCAGAATGTGCTATATTCATTAAATATTCCAAAAGAATGAAAACCAGTTGCAGTAACATGTCATACTATGACAAGTAAATTGTATGCAAGCTTTTACATTTCGACATTCAAATATACAAGATAAATGTAACACATTCTTCCGAACCATTCAAGGTGAATGGAAGAGCTAAATAAGCCTACAATATGATTGCAATTACAACAATGTGATATCTTTTAGTGGACTGTTTTGGTAACAAACCTGCAATAAGATGTTCCTTTAATACAAATAAAGGTACTGCTAATTATGACAAATTCTTATCACTAAAAGTACAAAGTCAGGCTTGTAACATGCTCTAGGAATTGATCTAATCTGTCTGAACAAAAACAGTTTTGGTTGGCTAGGTCCATGGCATGTGGTCATCTGCTTTAGCTGTGTCCTGGTTTGCGAGTGTACTGTGATGTACTGTACATTTCCCAGGTGGTGGTTTGCAGATTGATGTCATGTGTAAAAGCCTGGCATGGTTTTGGTAGCACTCTTATTTTCTAGAGCAGGGACTTTATGTGCTGGTGTGCCACTGGACGAGACACAGGACAGGTGTTGGGTTTTAAAGGAGGACTCGTGAGATTCGGTTGGCAGAGTGATGGAGATGTCTGGAGCAGGGTTGCACTGCGTGGTCACTGAGTTTGGGTTTGAGCTTTCGTGCTCTGGAACTCCTGCTGAAATTGCTCTGGGTTTTCTGGCGGGAAAGTCATCCTGATCTGAAGGAAAAGGAATATATATAGAGGTGAAAAACAGAAGGAAAGAGGCACAATGGAGTGTCTTGAGAGGGGTTTTTCCAATTCTGATGAATAACAGATTTTCCACACTTTTTCAACAGTTAATTTGGTGACTTCTCTATGAACTTTCTATTTGTTTAAGATTACTGCATAAAATTGAATACTGAATTTCTTTCAGATTGAGTCACTATGTTTCAGATGATTTTTATCCATTTTCAAAATACTACGCATCAAATAAACTGTCAGGGCTCCAGACTGCAACCAGACTTTTTTTTGGGACTAAATTTTGTTAAGGTCGCACTGATGCCACACCACGTTGTCCAACTGATAAAAGCTGGCATTTCTGTAGCATATGAGAAAGAGCAAACGAAACGAAAGTGGAATGAAACTGCGCTTCTCGTTTGCCCGTTCATCAGTGCAGCTCAGGTTTCCTCGCGGACCGACCTCCATCACACGACACCGCTCGAGACCCAGAAAGAAAGCGTTTCAGTTCACTGCAGTATTGATAACACTTTTTTTAAATTAAGAATACATGGAATTACCACTATAACCAGTAGATGGCGGCAGAGGAGCGCTTACTGACTTATTAGCCCTTTCCACTCCCTAATAATACATGGAAAAACGTAGGAAGTCACAAGTTATTTTTTCTTCTTTTTTCTTCCATTTGTGACTGAATTACTGAATTAGTTTCTTGTATAACCACTGAAGCTGTCGGTCAGTTCAGAATGATTCTATAGAAGAACAATGGTACATTTAATAAATATTAAGAATAAGAACCAAGTAGAATATTTAAATTTTCCCAATAAAAATTAGATTTTTGCACATTACAGTTGTTAATAAAAGTTGCTTTTATCTGCATCTCAATTCAGTTCAGTGCTTTACTGTCAAATTTCCAATAAACAAACATGCAATATTATTAGTAATTGCACTTATAGTAGTTTAATTATTAAAAACTCCAGAGATGCTAATAATAAATAATAATAAAATAATAAGAGAAAAATGAGGTGCTGCTGCCTCCATCTGTAGAACTGACACCACTGCTCCTGCTCTCTAGTGTTAGTCTGGAGCCCTGACTATATATGAAGCATTTGTAAAGACAAAGCTACAGTAAGTTTTACTGGTTTTGTGAAGTTATTTTTTATTAGTGCTTCTATACAGTAAATGCAACATGCCTGATGCACTCTTCTCTGGCGAGCACGTCTTCTTGCCAAGGGATTGTGTGAATGGACAGGGCAAAACTTTCGCTGGAGTGTAAGTGTTCAAAGGAGCCTTCTTTATGGGCAGAGCTGAGGGTTCAAACAAATAAAAACTGGTTCAAACAAATGTACAGTAAACATGACACGGAGTTGTTTTGACCGTACCTGGCGAGGATGGCGACATTTCCAGGACTGGATCATTGGATATGGCTATGGAGGCGAGGAAGTCATCCACTTGTTTGAGAGACAGGGAATTATGCAGGGTCTCCAAGGGACAGATGGAAGGAACCATGGAATACAACTCAAACCCTTCAATGAAATATACAACATCAGAATCTGAAAAAACAGCTAGAAAACATCTTCAGCTAGAATAATCATATAGCATGAACTATAACTTAAGATCTTGGAGAGATGGCTGAGATATGGCGTTCCATTTCCTCAAAAAAAAAAAAAAAAACGACAAGCAACAACACCGTCAAACGTGAGTTTGAGGTGGGCAAGATGGAGGCAGATGGGTCACACAGAACATCTCACAATACCTTCAATCTACCAAAAACATCACTTGGCCAAGATGGTTTTATGAAGCGGAAATGACAACCGACCTACCTTGTACAAATATTTATTTTTCTCAAATGAAACTAGTGGAACAACATGATTATGATTTGATTTGATTTATTCAAGTCATGCAATTTGGCACAAGATGCCTGAATATAAACTTCAGGTGTCTTAATAAAAGCATTAAGCAACAAGAGGCCATGCATTACAGTTATTATACCACAGGTAGGAGGTGTTATTAACCATGGTAAAACCACTGTAACACACAGCCTCTCATGGTTTATTGCTTTTATCCAACAGCAGAAACAGTTCTAGAAGACACATGTTCCATAAATAGTAGCATTTATCAAAATTAAAAAATCTAAATAACCAATCCTTCTGTCAATATAGTTCATTCGACTGTTTACGGTTGCCAAGCAACATAACATTTATATATTCATACAGAATGTGCGACAAGTGTGCCTTCATTGGCATTTTACATTGTCTTCAAATGTGACTCTCATTTAACGATAGAACTGATTAGATGTGCTGTACCCACGTAACACAGATTGATGTACTGCTTTTAAAAACAAGAAACTATCAATACCTTTTAACAATAAAAAAAAGGCATCGAAAGAAGTGAATGAGTGAAGGAGCGAATCACACAACAGTATAAGGAAACTATTATTAGGCAATGTTCAAATGATTAGGTTTGGTGATTTACCTAGAATGGGACTAAATGCAAGATTAGAATATGTCTTGTCAATTATTTTAATAAATACAAAGGAGCATATGCGATGTGTTACTTTTCCTTCTGCGAATGCAATGAATAAACCAAAAGCTAAATTTCTTGTGGGTACATAAAGAAAGATAAAAATACAATAGAATTCTGAGTTATAGGACAGATCTAAGACTGAGACGGACATTTGCTAAGTGTCAAAAACTAAAGGTCTATAGACTAGATCTGAGCACGTACTACACAAGATTGGGGACTAGAGCCAAAATACAGCAAACACTAATTAGACAGAATACAATGTGTATATTAAGTATGATTAACACTTACCACTGAACATACTGGAAAACACTGACCCATTTAGAAAAGCAGATTAAAAGAAAAAACAAACAATAAAAATGATATGCTAAAAATGGCCAAAAGCATCATCTTGGATGTTATCAACTTATAAAACACTGCAATGCAGCATTATGTACAAGATTTTTTTAAATAATGCTTCACATTTTAGCCAATCATTGAATTTTTTGGTTATTTTTAATGTCATTCTGTTGGATGATAATTTCATTTATGCTATAGAATTTGGAATTGGAAAAAACACAGAAAACATGTAAATGTTAGTCAAGCTTAAACAGGTTAAAATAAAGTGTTATATTAAATAAATATTCTTCATATAGGCCAAAGAGCAGCAAATTCTTTTCACTTGAAAACTGTCGACGTATTTCAGCAGTTTAAGAACTAGTTCCTTCAACCACCAATAAACAAGCAAATACTTAAAAATAGCTAACAGAAAAATGTTCCAAATTCCTCTAGGCCTTTAAAGCGTCACATTCCCTGTGCCCTATCCTGGGGTTGAAGGAGGAACTCTATATTCAGAAGAATAAATAATAAATCGAAAACTGAATGTAAGGGGAAAACGTGACTAGGAATTAACAAAAGCAAACATACCATTGGTTGGGTGTCGCGCAAATGAGATAGAAAATCTTTTAACAGCAGAACCACGCGTAGCCTCTGAGAAAGAGAAAAACAGGTACCTGAAATGTATAAGAGCTAACAGAAAGAGGGTTAAAGAAAGGCTGAAGAAGGCATGCAGGAAAGACGCAGAAGAGAAGCAGAGGAGCGCTTGTGTTTAGTGTTTGGTCAGGCAAAGGGATAGCGATTAAAAAACAACAAAATGTTCCACTTTCAAGATGAAACCTTTGTTTCCTTTCTGTTCAAGCAAACACAGCGCATTAGCCCTAGAATGCATGACGGGGTTAAACGGCCACGATAGAGCAGGCGCTGAAGGCCCCAGCACTGCACACAGATGATCAGCAAGTCAGAAGACAGCTATATATTTTTTGGTCAGTATTACTCTTCGACTGGATCTTAGTGGCGTTAGATAAGGCTGCAACATGACAACCCCAGACTCAGGACTTCTCATTGGTCCAAAGCTTATTTCTTATGAACTACCTCCATTTCACCGGTCTTTACTCTCGAGGTTCAGCACGGCCGTGTACTGGCCAGTCAATGGACACAAGACTACAACACATCCACTGCACATTCAGATTTACACACATTTACCTGTTCTTCGCCTTATTCATTTCAGAAAAACAACAGTCTACTTGCATTTCTGCAAGGATCAGCGAAATAATTGGCAAATGTTGCTAGTAAATTAAAATCTCAAATAAATACAAATTTGTCACAAGTAATTATATTGAACTGAATGATTGGTTATGGTGTATAGGACAACTGAACATTGCTGAAACATTTGAATTCGTGCATTATCCAATTCTTCAATGATTTAATTGCACTGAAAGATAAAAACAGGATGCCATCTCTTTTTACGGGTCATGCATTCTAGGGTTAATTCTATGATGGACGCTACACTTTCTTTAGCACTGCTACTTCATGATCTACAACGCTCTTGCTTCACAACACAAATTAGCCGTGGAATCTTACATTTAAAAAAAATCATTTGTGGGAACCAAAAATGAAAACAAACAACATAATAGGACATCAAAACATGTGTTGAGTTATATTTCTCCTCAAATAAGAGATGCAAAGTCAGAGGTCACTTGTGGCATGATAGATGGTCTTAAAACCCTGCGTTGAACAGTTATATTATTCCAGCACAGACACTACACGCAGGCTGGATTTGTTAACAGAACCATTAGTAGATTCCATAATCCTATATAATTGTATGAGGAATCAATCATTTGACCAAAATAAGTTTACTAACTAAAAGGTATACAGGATTTGTTTGCTCAATATTTCTTTATTAGTTAACATCTGTGTTGAAAAGCACATTATTGCCTTACTCTAACTCGTTATGGTACATCTGCAAGAAGTATTTTAATTCAGAGCTGTGGGGTTCAGTTTGCTGGGAAATGTTCAGTTCAGTTTCTAGCTTCCAAGATTTGCCCAAGGATTGGTGTTAGTCATGTCTATATACAAAGAAAAAAGGTTTGGCTACTATGGTGCAGGTGTGTGTGCAGGATAAGGGGAAATACCAAGAACCCAGAATACTATACTGTACTTTAAAGGGGTCATGACTTGAGGAACAAATTTCAAAGATCTTTTGACATAAGAAGTCTTTGTATCATTAAATCCTGCAAGTCTCGGAGGTAAAATCATCATCCTCATTATAAATAAAGCATTTATTTAAACAAATACGAATCATTTGGATATTGGGTGATCTGTGACGTCACACAGGCAAAAACATTTGCATACGACTGCCTCCAGAGCAAGACATCGACCAATAGTTTTACATCATCGCACCACAAGTCCCGCCCACTGGCGTTCAGTCGCTTAACGGCTGACATTTGCCTACACTGAATGTGAGCATCACGTCAAAAGCAAACAAAAGCCATTATAATGACTGACGCTGTCTACACTGATACAGTATACAGATGTGTGTTCAGATTATAATGACTGTCTACACTGATACAGTATACAGATGTGTGTTCAGATTATAATGACTGACGCTGTCTACACTGATACAGGATACAGATGTGTGTTCAGATTATAATGACTGATGCTGTCTACACTGATACAGTATACAGATGTGTGTTCAGATTATAATGACTGATGAGGATACACTGATACAGTATACAGATGTGTGTTCAGATTATAATGACTGACGCTGATACACTGATACAGTATACAGATGTGTGTTCAGATTATAATGACTGACGCTGTCTACACTAATACAGTATACAGATGTGTGTTCAGATTATAATGACAGTCTACACTGATACAGTATACAGATGTGTGTTCAGATTATAATGACTGACGCTGTCTACACTGATACAGTATACAGATGTGTGTTCAGATTATAATGACTGACTGTCTACACTGATACAGTATACAGATGTGTGTTCAGATTATAATGACTGACGCTGATACACTGATACAGTATACAGATGTGTGTTCAGATTATAATGACTGTCTACACTGATACAGTATACAGATGTGTGTTCAGATTATAATGACTGACACTGATACACTGATACAGTATACAGATGTGTGTTCAGATTATAATGACTGTCTACACTGATACAGTATACAGATGTGTGTTCAGATTATAATGACTGACGCTGTCTACACTGATACAGTATACAGATGTGTGTTCAGATTATAATGACTGACGCTGTCTACACTGATACAGTATACAGATGTGTGTTCAGATTATGACTGATGCTGTCTACACTGATACAGTATACATATGTGTGTTCAGATTATAATGACTGACGCTGATACACTGATACAGTATACAGATGTGTGTTCGGATTATAATGACTGTCTACACTGATACAGTATACAGATGTGCGTTCAGATTATAATGACTGACGCTGTCTACACTGATACAGTATACAGATGTGTGTTCAGATTATAATGACTGACGCTGATACACTGATACAGTATACAGATGTGTGTTCAGATTATAATGACTGGCGCTGATACACTGATACAGAATACAGATGTGTGTTCAGATTATAATGACTGGCGCTGATACACTGATACAGAATACAGATGTGTGTTCAGATTATAATGACTGATGCTGTCTACACTGATACAGTATACAGATGTGTGTTCAGATTATAATGACTGTCTACACTGATACAGTATACAGATGTGTGTTCAGATTATAATGACTCACACTGTCTACACTGATACAGTATACAGATGTGTGTTCAGAATATAACTGACGCTGATACACTGATACAGTATACAGATGTGTGTTCAGATTATAATGACTGACGCTGTCTACACTGATACAGTATACAGATGTGTGTTCAGATTATAATGACTGTCTACACTGATACAGTACACAGATGTGTGTTCAGATTATAATGACTGACGCTGATACACTGATACAGTATACAGATGTGTGTTCAGATTATAATGACTGTCTACACTGATACAGTATACAGATGTGTGTTCAGATTATAATGACTGACGCTGATACACTGATACAGTATACAGATGTGTGTTCAGATTATAATGACTGACGCTGTCTACACTGATACAGTATACAGATGTGTGTTCAGATTATAATGACTGACGCTGTCTACACTGATACAGTATACAGATGTGTGTTCAGATTATAATGACTGTCTACACTGATACAGTATACAGATGTGTGTTCAGATTATAATGACTGTCTACACTAATACAGTATACAGATGTGTGTTCAGATTATAATGACAGTCTACACTGATACAGTATACAGATGTGTGTTCAGATTATAATGACTGACGCTGATACACTGATACAGTATACAGATGTGTGTTCAGATTATAATGACTGACGCTGATACACTGATACAGTATACAGATGTGTGTTCAGATTATAATGACTGACGCTGATACACTGATACAGGATACAGATGAGGATTCAGCATTAAAAGTGAAAAATGATGAAGCATTAGCATAACAGTGTCTGTTTACTTACAAGCCTTAAATGAGCCACGCGTTAAAAAAGGGTTATTTCAGAAAGAGGCAGAATGAGGGTTGAAAATATTTTTTCCACATATATATTTGTGTGTGTGTGTGTGTGTGTGTGTATATGTGTTTTATAAAACTTTTAAATTATAAGTGAACCTCAAGGAACAAAAAAAATTTATGTCATGACTCCTTTAATGATAAAAAAGAAGAAAATGTTCATTTTTATTTCTGCTGCTAGCAGTTTCAGCCAGATCTTTAGTTTCAGCCAATTATTTTTTATTTTGAAGCATCAATAACAAAACTGATTCTAATGACATAAAACTAATTCATATGCACTGTTGATAAAACTCTGCAGTGTAAAAACGGAAATTTAAGTAAATCTCACCAAAATATGATTGAAAGTTCAGTGCGAGTGAAATCAATATCTGATTATATGAAGCAGAACTCAGTTTCAGTTACAGCGTGCGGAATTAAGTGTTAGAAAATGTGTTTTTGCAAAAGATTAATATTTGTGCCTCCGATTACCATGTTTGATAAGCTCTATGTACAGTGCTTAGCATAAGTGAACATAACCATGCTAAAGTTGACTAAAAAGAGGAATAAAAAAAATCATCTTTTAGAAATTGATCTTAATGCCTTTATTAGAAAAATGAGGAAAGATCCAACCTTTAAGGACACCAATTTTCTTTGAAAATGAATAATGTACCATAAATAATAAAAAAAATGTTCTTCCTTAAAATACAGGGTACATAAGTCAGGAAAGCCCTATGTTAAATTCCCAGAGGCAGGCAGATTTTTATTTTTAAAGGCCAGTTATTTCATGGATCCAGGATACTATGCATCCTGATAAAGTTCCCTTGGCCTGTGGAATTAAAATAGCCCCACATCATCACACACCTTCACCATACCTAGAGATCGGCATGGGGTATTTTACATAAGATCATCTTTCAATGCAAATCAAACCAGCTATTAGGCTGACTGAAATATGGTGCATCTCTAATTTTTCACCCTCATTTCCTTACATAAATCCATTTTACACTATTGTACACAAAATAAATAAAACCTCTAATACTTTTTTTTAAAACTTAATCTCCCAATGGTCTTCTTTCCCTTCTCTTTAACTCTGTACAGATAAAACGTTGTCAAAATAATTGGTTCACATGGCTACACGGAAGCGATAAATAATTCTGTATTATACATTTTTAAGGCCAGACAAGTAATTTGTTGAGGTCAATTTGTAAAGAAAGACTACACGCCTGCACACATATATATTCATACACACATACCTATAGACGAAACACGCAATACGCATGTGCATATGTGTTTAAATGTTGACGCACTAGGGTTTAACGAAATGTGTGTTATTGTTACTCTTGTTTGCAGTGAAAATAATGATCATAAGTTACATGTAAATCTGTGGTGCAGCTACTGTAGGGAAAGCTAAGAAAACAGATGACTTTCTTGATTTACGCACATTAAGTGGACTAACTACAGCAAAACAGATGGGTTTACAGTGTTACAGTAGTACGAGTTACATAATGGGGAATGAATAAATAAATAACATTATTTGCTAACAACGCAGAGATTCTGGTGAGACGGACTTCAACATACAGCTTTTGCGCTACACAGGACGAGACAAAGGCTACACAAAAGAAACTATGTTTTTTTACAAGGATTATCGATAACTTGTCATTGTACCTGATTTTTAATAATACATATGCTATTGTACAGTTCATAACATACATTTCTTGCAAAAGTATTTGAGTTGCAGAATTCCCAAAAAGATCCTGAGTTTGTTGTAATGTAGGTTTCTCATCATAAATGAATCTAATGGGGGCAGACGGGCATCTGTACCACAACACGACTTGTTCCAATGAGAACAACACAAAATCCGGGAGTTTCTCACTGAAAACACAGATAAGACTCCAGGATTCCTTAAAAGTAGGGACGGGGATTCACCATTAGAGGTGTGTGTGCGTGTTTGCACATACCATCTAAGAAGCCAGAGGAGGTCAGCTTTTTACGGTGTGCGTGAGCGTAATCTTGTAGGTTAGGAGCGCTGGAGGAGCCGCCCAGAACCATGGTGCTAAACAAGCCAGCACAATGAGACCCTGATGGGAGTTAGAGAAGATACATACAGCAATCGGGTGTTCCCAGAGACACACCTCGCAGTGCATGCAGCATGCAGCATTTATTACAGATTCTTGCCACAGAATGAGTAGTGCAGCCTCACTGAAAGCAACCCATAATGACAGTAATGTCTTTTGTCATTGTAACCAAGGTAGGTAAACGATCTTCAGAGGACCTCACTTTAGGGAAAAATAAATAAAAACACTCTTCCGACCAATAAGACATTAGCTTTAGGGTCACGTGAAGTGACATATCAAGCAATTACTAAATGAAAAAGACTAAATGAAATGTGTAATACACTTACAACATCTTTACTACAACTGCTGTAACTATTACAGTATTATTAGCCACTATAGACCACTATGATAATCCTTAATATATTCATTCCATCACACCAATCCAGGGGCTGGATTCACAAAGATCTTCTTAAAGAAGTTAAGAAACCGCTAAGAAGTTCGTAAGAATGGTTCTACGTGTGATTCTTGAAAAAAACCATCTAAATTCCTTAAGAAGAAAATGTCAGACTTGTTGTGACTTGGTGTTTTCTGATTGTATGGCGGTCCTTGCAGAAGATTCGATCATTTAGTTGTTCTAAACCTGAATGAGTTTCTTTCTTCTGTTGAACACAAAAGAAGATATTTTGAAGAATGTTGGTAACCAAAGTGTTGTGGGGAAAAATTACTATTGAAGTCAATGGGGTCCATCAACTGTTTGATTACCGACATTATTCAAAACATCTTCTTTTGTGTTCAGCAGAAGAGAGAAACTCATACGGGTCTGGAACAACTTGAGGGCGAGTAAATGATGACATAATTTTGACCTATCCCTTTAAATCACCTTTCTTCCCCATTCTGGTGCTCAGTTTGAACTTCAGCAGGTCGTCTTGACCGTGTCCACATGCCTTTAAACATTGAGCTTTATTCATTGAGTTTAAATGAGCAAAATACATTAGATATTTACATGATGAGCAGTTGAACAGGCGCACATAATAAAGTGGCCCGATGAGTGTATGTAGCCAGTGTTATGTTGTATTATTTGTATTAACCCAATAAATTAATTACACATCTTATCTGTGAAATTTAAGACAAGTTGGAGGTTATCCTACCTTAAAGAGGTTACTTACAATCATTTTTTTAGAAAATTCTTTTCAGGAATTCAAAGCTAGAAAAATATTAAGAAAAAAAAAGACAAGAACATTCTGAAATGTTTTTGAGAATACAGAATATTGCCTAAATGCTTTGTGAATGCGGCCCCAGGAATGTAAGATTATATCAGTTACATTTTAACTTAATTGTTTTTTTTGCATTATGGTAAATCTGTATTAAAGGAACACTGCACTTTTTTTGGAAATAGGCTCATTTTCCAGCTCCCCTAGAGTTAAACAGTCGAGTTTTACCGCTTTCGAATCCATTCAGCCGATCTCCGGGTCTGGCGGTAGCACTTTTAGCATAGCTTAGCATAGGTAATTGAATCTGATTAGACCGTTAGCATCTCTCTCAAAAAAATGACCAAAGAGTTTCGATATTCTTAAATCGTGAACTAAGACAGACAGAAAATGAAAAGTTGCGATTTTCTAGGCCGATATGGCTATAACTATACTCTCATTCCTGCGTAATAATCAAGGAGCTTTTCTACAGTACCATGGGTGAGCAGGCGCAGTGATATTACGCAGCGCCTGAAACTTAGTGCCGGTCACGTTGGAAGTTATATAGCTGGGGACTATTTTCACGCGCTGCGTAATATCACTGCGCCTGCTCACCCATGGCACTGTAGAAAAGCTACTTGATTATTACGCAGGAATGAGAGTATTGTTCCTAGTTTTCAATGATTTATGCTAAGCTATGCTAAACGTGCTACCGCCAGACCCGGAGATCGACTGAATGGATTCGAAAGCGGTAAAAATCGACTGTTTAACTCCAGGGGAGCTGGAAAATGATCCTATTTCCAAAAAAGTGGAGTGTTACTTTAATGGAACTCAATTTGCTGTGAATGACCAGAATGCATTTTGCTTTTGTTTGGGTCCATACATTTTTACAGCAGACAGAAAAACTCTTCAGGTGGCAAGCTTTATAGTTTTATAATGTTGTATAAATCTGTCCCACTTTGTTATGTCACTTCACAAATCACGATGCCATTTATGTCACATCGCAAAGTACCAAACTAAATCACACAAGCTCTTAGTTGTTCGAAAGAACAGTTGAATTTACACTCAATTTTGAGAGCTGACACGAAAAACACATTCTTTCTTGGTAACATGTCCATGTGCTACTTTTTCCCCCAAGCCAACATCAAAATTTTAGTTTAAAATGTCTATGAAAGTATAAATTGAAGTGCACATCGTAGGTCCCGTAACCTTTTGTCTTCACTATAGTTT
Source organism: Meda fulgida (assembly GCA_030578275.1). Classification (NCBI taxonomy): domain Eukaryota; kingdom Metazoa; phylum Chordata; class Actinopteri; order Cypriniformes; family Leuciscidae; genus Meda; species Meda fulgida. Next base: position 1,419,600 of record CM060625.1, on the reverse strand, counting down.
TAAACTGTCCAGCAGCATGACAAAAGAATTAACTTGAATTAATACAAAATTCAATTAATCTCTATTATGGTCTTAAAAAGCTGCATGTAAATCTAAAAATAAGTAAAGAAAAATGTTTTACAATACTGGGGCCAGTTGTATTATTGTATGTAAGACTGTCTATTAAGAACTAGTGTGAGCAACTAGCAATTAGTTAGGGCTAATTAGTCTTACTTTTCGGATTCAAATTAGACTAATCTATGTTTTTATGTAACTGACTTAAAGTATGACCAGTTACAAGCAGACTTGTAAGACTAGTCTAAGCAGTTGCAACCGGCCACTCATAATCACTCATCGAAGAAAAGGTTCTACAGTATATAGAACCTAAAAGGGTTCTGTCAGGTACTTGTTCTAATTCATTTTCAATTGAATGACATTTTATTAATTAAACAACTCATAAACACATAACACCACAAGAAAAAATGTAAATAACTGTTAAACATGAAAGTATTATGCAATCATTTAAGATTTACTCCTTATATAGAACCCTTTTTTGCATAAAGCGTTCTATAATATTAAAGAAGCCTAGGGTTCTATTTAGAACCCTTCTTCTAAGAGTGATGTCACACCGCAGGACATCCAAAACTATTTCATGTCACCTACACATCTACATACCCTTACTAAAGATGTATAATCACACGGAAAGCCAAAAGTACATGTTTCCATATAAAGCATGGAGGTCTGTGTATATAAGGCCTACAAACACACAAAGGACATTACAAGCATATATGAGAGTCAGCACTGTATTAGTCAGCTGTGTGGCAAAAATCTTAGAACAGTGTGTTTCAGAGTAAAGCTCACTGACAGTATTACACATCACTTCCAATTCAGACCCAAATTAATTGTTCGTTAAGTTTAAAGAATCGAGAGAGAGCAGCCACATCAACATCACACACAACAGAGATTAGAAATGGAACGGCACAATATATTATTTGGACATAGAAAACCAGGACAGTGTGTCAGAGTTCCTCCATAATGAACATCCAACAACATTCAGGATATTACAAGATATTTCTGTTGACTTTCTAAGATCAAGATTAGGAGTGTGTTGAGTGTGATCTTACCGATTCCAGGGGTGAGCTTGTGTTCGGGGTGAAGTCTGGCCGGTCTGCTGTGGCTGTTGTTCTCCGACAGGACCTGACAGAGCACAAGCAGACGACAATAACTGCTCAACCAACACTCAACCTTCATCCTCTCTTCATGAAGGCCATTTACATTAATAAGCAGCACTGTAAATATGTGAGTTCACAGGTCTATACAACAAAACAAAAAAAAGGCCCAGCATGAAGAAAAATAAATGGATCATGCGTTAAGCATTGCCACAGACTCCATTCCATATCAGAAATGGGAAATGAGATCAGGAATGCAGAAGGGTGTGAGGACGAACATGGCAACAGTTTATAGAGTATAACTGAACAAACCACAATTTGAAACAAATATGCATTTGCATCCATGTAAAACCCAACAGAGCAGGGAACAAGACGGAACCAGCCCAGGGATTTTTCTCTGTTAAAAATGTTCATTTCAGTTTCATGCAAAACCAAAGGAAACTTCAAATCTATGAAATCTACTTTGGGGTAAAGGGTTATCCGGGAATAGGAAGAGGGTTACTGGACACTAAACAGCAGTTCTCTTTACATGAGGCCTAGATCAAGCCAGTCCGCAACTAAAAGGATTTTCAATGGCGCCAAAAATACACTTAAGGCACACATAAAATCTGTGTATTTATATCATACATCAAACCAATTTCAATTTACCTGAAAGATTTTGCTTACAATATAACACATGTAAGCAAAACATGTCACACAAAGAGAGAGAAAGATTTTTTTTTCTGGTATTGATGCATCTACTAAAAATCACATTTCAAAATTTCAATGGATTGCAAATTGCTTTGATATTCTCTCAGTTAACATTATATCATTCAGACATTTTTAAGTGTGACATGTGTGACTAAATATTTTGTGTGTTTTTGGGGTCACTGTATTTATTTGAAGACTTGGGTTAATCTGTGCCACTATCCGCAAAATATTTTACTGTGTGTTAAGAACTTGAACATTAAGAACTGTTATAATGTTGCGTAAAAATGACAGGAAAAACAAAGCATTAATATATTTTAAAACAGAGACACAAGCATAATTATAACACATGGGTTATAATTTTTTTTGTAAAACAATAAAAATTGTGATGTTCACAAATGGTTAACCACCACAAACAAATATCATTGATTATGTTGATAAAGCTTCCTACTGAACTGTAAGAACATGAAATGAGAAATGTGGATCTGGGTGAGAACAGTGACCAATGAATATTAAAAGGTGCCAAAGCAGAGGCCAAATGTGTCCTGGAAGAGGTGAGTGACAGGCGTAATCCACCCTAAACACGTATGCCATCAGTGACACGTATCCCTGAGCAGCCCAGGTCAACTTTTCACTGGACACTGAAGTGGAGCGGGACGCAAAGGACAGCTAACAGCACAGCAGATGAATGAAAAGAGATTGACTATAGGCTAAACATGGATAAAGAGAGTAGATTTGGTGCAGAGAGAAACATTAATCACTGAAGGGTTGGGATGAGATTTTTAGTTTATGGTCTGAAGCAGCAGCAAAACGCCAAAAGTGTGTTTTTTCATTTAGCCAAAAAGTCTACGAATCAATATTTTCCTTTCCTCTACATGGTATGATATTTCAGTTTGATTCAATCAGTATCCAAGTCTCTCTCACACACACACACCTGTTGTATGGTCTGCTGCATCAAGCAGTCATTTAAAAAAATTACAAGTGGCGCAAAATAAGGCTGCAAGACTGGTACTTGGTTGTTCTTCGAGAACTAGTGTTGCAGAGATGCATGAACGTCTTGCTTGGCTGGTGGTCAAGCATAGACTATCTGTCAATATGTTAGTTTATTTTCATAGAATTATTAACATTCTGATTCCTAAATTTCTTTATGATAATATAATTTATTGTTCAGATATGCATTCACATTACACAAGAGGGGTGAAGAGTCGACAGATTTCTTTTCCTCTGCCTAAATCTGACTCTATGAAGAGGACTGTGTTTTATAGGTCAATTGTATTTTGGAACAATCTTCCTGTTGGGGTTCGTGAAATCAAGGGAAAAACTGGTTTAAACAAAAGACTAAGACTGTATTGGTTTTTAACATCATAATTTCGTCTGGATTGGTTGTGTGAGGTTGCATTATGTGCTATGTTATTGTATTATTATTATTTTTTTTTTTTTTTTGTGTATTTATATATGGTATATTTGGGAGTAATTGTGATTGTAATTATTGGCTTTTGGATGTATTGTTTGGACCCCAGGAAGACTAGCTGTCGTCTCGGCGTCAGCTAATGGGGATCCTTTTAAATAAACAAATAAACACACACACGCAGATGCAAAAAAAGTACCAAAAAAAGTTTGTCTCTCAGAGCATCTCATTTTTTCGGAATAACATGCACAGATGAATCATAAACAATGAGATCAGGAACATTTTAAGAAAATAAAACATTTAGCTAATTATTTTGATTTCATGTTGACTTTAAACCAACACTATAAAACCAAAGACTGGGTTATCGGTGTCTTAACACGAATGGATTTGTCGTCTAAATCAAGAATCACAGACTTTAGAACCAATTACAGTCAATGGAGAAATATTAAACTAAAAAGTTAGCTTTCATACGATTAGAACAAGTACATGGTTTATGTGGAACTTGAAGAAAACATTCACTAAGATGCGATGGTTTAAAAAACATTGTTAAAGGGATAGTTCACCCAAAAATGAAAATCCTGTCATTATTTACTCGCCCTCAAGTTGTTCCAAACCTGTATGAGTTTCTGTCTACTGTTGAACACAAAAGAAGATATTTTGAAGGATGTTGGCAATTAAACAGTTGACGGTAGCCATTGACTTCAATAGTAGGAAAAAAATGACTATGAAGTCAATAAGTAAATGATGACAGGATTTTCATTTTTGGGTGAACTTTCCCTTTAAGACAAAGATGAAGACTAAAACGGTCAAGACTAAGACACTTTGAAAAGTTAGAAGCTGATATTCCAGAACACAAACCAGTGCAATAAAAATCAACAAAACACATGAGGAATGAGGTAATAGTGCTCTCTCTTAATTCATCTGCTCATTAGGTGTCCTTGCTTACCGCCACCAAGATCTCGAGTGTGAATGAACAGTGCGTTAGTGGTGGGTGTGAAGAATGAATTAAATTGGTAAAAACCTGTTGCCATGAGCCAAAAATACTGGATGTGAAAGCCAGTGATTTGGGGGAGACTGGGGAGGAAGTTATTTGGTCCCCTGATCTGCGTCTTCGACGCCCAGTACCAACACCACAGGTGTAATGAATCCAGGTACCTATAGAGTCAGGGCTAGACACACTCAGGGGGCTCTCTTCCTGGAAGTGAGACAGGGGGCAGAAACAGCACAGTCATGCAACGTTAACAACAGTCCGGCTACGTGTCCACCAACATTCACTGCTATATGTGCGCTCATACTTTGCCAGCAGGCGTCTTGAAAAAGTCTGTCTGCATTGGGGACTAAAAAGAAAAACAAAAAAGAGACCGTGGCAGTTTTCAGAATAACATACATTTTGTGGGTGAGAAAAGCTTGGAATTGAAATATGAAAATTCATGGACATGCTTTTGCACCCATGGTATTATATTCACACGCTAACACGACTGCTAGCTGGTTTTGATTGACTGAAAACGGTATGCTTGAAATAATATTGTGTGACATTAGTATGGCAAGATGGGATCCTTTGCATCACATTGTACAATAAATCCAACAAGCAACAGTATGAGCGACACGAGGGGGAGAGATTGGCTATTTTCACTTTTAGGGGCACTTTTCCTTTTATTGATTTAATTTCCTTTTTCCTTTTCTTTTATTGATTTAATTTCCTTTTTTGGACAAAAAAAGTGTCAATGTTCAAAATATAATCTTCTGTGTTCCATAGAAACAATTTATAGGGTTTGCAAAGACATGAGGTTGAGAGTTGCAACATGGCCCTTTAAAAGTTATAGACAAGGGACTGTGCGCTTCAACTATATATCATGTCTCTTTGTCTCATTTTTTAAACGACTCGAATCTTAAATAGAGACTAAAAAGGCGAAAAAAATAATCAATGTAACAAAAAATGGCTATGTAGATTATTTCTGTATTTAATACTTATTTATAACTACCTGTGCATAAAACGGTTTGAACACCTTCCAGACAATCATGAGTATTCAGACAGACCATGATATAATGATAGCAATAAATCATATTTTTTACAGAAGCAAGGGCTGTAATTATTTTGTTATTTAGGGTATTAATGTGGCAAGAGATGGACATTAGAAGGAAAAATGTAGTTTTAGAAACATACAGATGGAATTTCATTTGGGCTAAAATAATGGGCCTAAAAAAAGAAAACAACCACCATTCTTTTGATTGGCATAGTGCAGCTCACTGACTAACTTAGTGATATAACAAATATCATCACATTATATATTAGACTATAATGCAATACGTAAGGTACACTATTGTAACTTTTGGCCCTCTACCGGTTAAAAAACAAAACTGCATGCCTGTGACTGTGCGGATGATGAATATGATTATGAGCAGCCGGAGCAATTTTACTCTATTTACGGATATGAGACACGCACAGGCCCAATATCCTGCGAAAACCATCCGGTCAGGTCTAAAATATAAATATTATAAAAGGCTTACCATAGTGAATCAGGGTAAGACAAAAACTATGGAAGCATATGGGTAGCAATATTCAATTTGATATGTAATATGCAAAATGACAATGCAATATGTAAAACGGCATTGCATTCTGTATTTAAATTTACATTTTACTTTACCATTCTAGCAACGTTTGGTGCAAAATGAAAATGAAAATACATAATTTACATTTGCCGTTTCATACACTAGTTTTAATATGCATATTGAAACGCTTTATAAGTTGCAAAATTAAAATGAAAATGCATTACAGAAATGATTAGATATGTGTAACATGTTCAAGCAAAAACTGATCATTCAAATGTTATTTTTCTTAATTGCATTTACACTCACAGCCAAGACACTTGCGATTGCATTTTCATGAAATGTCCCGCAATGAATGTAGCAAAATTCAATGTGTACATTGAAAATGCATTCCGAGCCGATCACACCCCTCCTGCCCTGTCAATGCCACAGTTTTTGCTTGAACATGTTACACATATCTAATTCTGTAATGCATTTTCATTTTAATTTTGCAACTTATAAAGCGTTTCAATATGCATATTAAAACTAGTGGCAAATGTAAATTATGTAATTTCATTTTCATTTTGCACCAAACGTTGCTAGAATGGTAAAGTAAAATGTAAATTTAAATACAGAATGCAATGCCATTTTACATATTGCATTGTCATTTTGCATATTACATTTCAAATTGAATATTACCACCCATATGCTTCCATAAAAAACACGTTTTGGAAGAAGGTTTGATGTATTAACTCATTTTCATAGTGAACCTTTAACATGAAGCTGTACAACATTCCTAGAATAATAATCTTTCACTCCCATTTTGAGCCAGCTTATATGCTTTAAAATGACATAAACTGCATTGATGAAAGCAAAATATAAAAACATCTTCCTGTTTCCTAAAAACTAAATTCAATGTAAAGAAACTGAAAATGAAAAGGAGACTTTGGCACAGTCATCAACGTGACGAGAGATGCTGTTGAAATTGATGAAAATCACACACTTTTTCCCACATCAATGCATGATGTGAATGACACAGCAATGGGAAAAACAGAGAGAGAAATATAATTCATTATGCACAGTACATACACTACCAGACTGAAGTTTGGAAACACTGAATTTGTTCCTTGCGATCTTAAAAGCCTAACTCTAAAAGCTTATGCTTTTAAATGTTTGAATCTGTACAAGCATTATATATACATTATACAATATACATTAGTGTGCATGAACTTACAGTTAGAACTGTTAGTACTTCTACATACTTCAACAGAATGTAATTAATATTAATTTCAATAATTACTTATATATTTAAAATCAAATGTTCTATCTGTTACATTAGTTGAACACCTGTATTTTTTAATTAACATTAACGACGATATATTGTGTATTGCTGTAAAATACAGGAGTCAACATTAGAAGTGGATCAAAAAAGTTGATCAAAGTTGTCCTAAGACAAGAACGGGTACTGTTCAAAATCCAGATATAACTTTGATGAAAGGTTTTCATCCACTTCAAATGTTGACTCCTGTAGATACTGTTCATGTAAGTTCATGTTAATGCTAATGCATCAACTAATAGTAACAAATGAAACATTATTGTAAAGTGATAACAAATGTAAAAGCAATATTTTAATTGGTATTGTAATTTAAAGTGCCTCTATTATGCTTTTTGTAATATTGTAATAGTCATATAGTGTATGTATAGCTGTTTGTGAATGTAAAAGACCTGCTAAAAGAAAGAAGTGATTCTGAACTGCCTGCGTCAGTAATTCCAGTCGTGCCTCCAGCGTGAACCTCCGTAGGTGTGTCACACATGTGCATAATGCCAGCCTATGGCTTCCGGCGAACAGCTTTGAGCCCCAAACACTGTATGTGTAGCTGAGACTGCAGGAGTTTGGTTTGTGCTGTGGAGAAGATGCTGTTTTCTGCTGCCAAAGCAAATCCACTTTGATGCACTTGAGATTGATACGGTAAAGCCGTCACTGAGTATCAGAGCTGAACTTCAGATATGCTAAAGAGCGTTTGGTTTCTGACACATGCTGTAAGCGCTCGACCAATCACAGCAGACTGGGCCATCTGACCAATCAGAGCAGACACGGCCCTCGGAAAGGATGGGTTTCGAGAGACCGAATCCTTTATCGAACCATTTCGACAACGGAAGTGTTTTTTGACCTTAGATGCATGTAACCCTATTGTAGGACACCATTAAAATAGCATAATAGGGGCACTCTAAAATAGCGGAGTCCAGCATACTTGGTAACTGAATCAGTAGTGAGTTTAATTCATAAACAGCAACACCACCACCTAGTTGCTGAGAAATAGTAACATAGCTACAGAAAAGCTACATTTTATACGTTATTTTACTGATAAAGGATGAAGGAAAGTGTTGACAAGTTTCTGTGCTCCTGAATTTTTCTGGGTGTTTGAGTGACTGTTTATATGTGTGTGTGTGTGTGTGTGTGTGTGTGTGTGTGTGTGTGTGTGTGTTTGCGGCAATGAAAGGAGTGTATTAATTAAGACCGTTGATTAAAGGGTCATTAAAAAAAACAGATGTAAACAGAGATTTTTGTGTTGCACATCATAGAAGACAAATGTTAGCATCTGTTAACTTTAAATTTAGAAGGTTAAATTTAGATTTTCTTCTGGGTTTAAAATCTACATGATCAGGATGTGACATTTTACAGCGCTATAGTACATTGATGATGCATAATTATGAATGAATCGTAGCCTTGACAAGACTCTGTCTGTATTTATATATACACACTATATATGCTAAATATAAATAAAAACAACAAAGTGCTTTGTCGCACTACATTCGGGTGGATTGTTTCACTAAGCTTCTATTATGTACAATATACATATGTATGGAAGAATAGTGATAAATTGGAAATGACTTGATTTGATTACTAGAAGAAAAGTTTTTAGAGACCCTTTAAAATGACAACATATAATAACTTACTTCCACAGAGCCAATCTTTTTGGAGCGGGGAAGAGGGGACTTGCGGTGGATGTAAATGGGATCCGACACCATGGGGCGGAACATCATCAGGGCTCGATCCGGCTCGTCCCGTTTGGCACCACTGGCCTCCTCGTCACTGTCATTATGGGATTTCTTCTTGGAGCCCTCATTCTACAGAGACATCAAACATTTCAAGTGCATTCAATCTTGGAGGACAGAGACTGAGAAACACTGCAAATAAAGACATTTAACAGTGCATCAATAGCAACTCTCAATCGCGATGGAATGTTTATTTTATCAATCATTTTTTTGCAACCTCAGCAAGAGAAAATAGCAGAATAGAAAAAAGAAAAGTAAAGATTTATAACACTCAAGACAGTAGTCATCAGTCTCAGCTAACCTCTCTGGATGCTGGTCTATATCCAAATCCAGATGGCAGGTTTTTATCTTCCTCGCAACCTTTAGCCCCTGGACTGAAATGAAGTTCCACATGGAAACGCTCCTCTGACGAAGGATCCTACAAATCCAAACCCCACATTAACACGGTATTAACAGGGTCACATGTCGGTCCTCGTACATCATACATAATTATATATATATATATATATATATATATATATATATATATATATATATTATGTTAGAAACATGTTATGTTATATATTGTTATGTTAAAATGTTAGAAACACATATACATATACATATACATATATATATAGCATAAAATCTTAAGGGCCAGATTTAATAAATAGGGCAAATTTGCGTGAGAGCTCAATCCCATAAAAACGTGAATTTCTGAAATTCTACTAACGACTAACGATCTACTAACGACTCGCAAATTAAAAAACACATCTGGATCATTTCCATAACGACCAACACAATCTACCAAGAGCAGCGCAAATTAGCGTCTGGTTTAAGACGTGCTTTTTTTGAGCGGTAAATAATGGCGCAAACACCAGTAAATCGACTAGCACAAACCTTAGTAAATCACCTAGAGTGATTCATTTAAATACTCTCCTCCCATCAATTAGTAAATCCCGACAGTAGTTTTTTAACGCCAAAAAAGGGTTTAAGCTGTAAATCTGGCCAAAAGTCTTGCGCACCATACGTTTTGTGTGCTCAAAATATGATGTTGCATGTGCAGAATTATGACAAAAATCATTCTATACATTTATTGGGTATCAAAACTTTTAAAACAAAAGCTGTCTCTAAGTATTTTCCTTCTGATTTCTGCTATTTAGAAGTATTGCATGTGTGCTGACATCCTCGCACCTTGTTTGGGTCTTCATAGAGCATGATGACTATCTGTGTCATGTAGTTCAGCTCACTGACTATTTTGAGGTAATCCATGGCTCTCCTCCATTGGTCATCTTTGGCCTCCTGAGGATACAGTGAAAACAATTCCTTTGAGCAGAAATGCATTTTGCATGGCATTGCAAAAAAACAGCCAGAATATTACAATGTACTTATTGTAACTTTTACATTACATATTTATGTGAAAGATGATATAACTAAAGACATACATCACAGAGGGCTCCGTAACGCAAGATAGACAGCAGCGAGTGTACGTGACTCTCACTGGTGAAGTAAAGTCTGGTCCGCACATGGCGTTCTGGAGACATGACTCCCCTGGAATATCTGTGCAAAAAAGAAAAATCAACTACATTTACAATTCACCCCAAAAGTGAACGATTAACAGTTAAATATTTAAGGACAACTCCGGCGCAAAATGAACCTTTGGTCTAATTACACATTGGTACATAGTCAACTGTTCTCTGAGATTTGATTTCATGATTATCGAATGTAAAGAGTTTTATCTCTAAAAACTGTTTAGCTTATAACGCTAGTATATAGGGCATAGAGTAATGAAAATAAAAATCGCTAGTTAATACCACTAACAAGGCTCAAAATAGCCCAGCACTAACACGGTAGCATAATGAGGGTCCCTACCTGCAAACCGAAGCATTGAGAACGTTGTAAGTGTACAGACAGTTTAATAAGAAGATATTTTATAAAGACAGTCCACTTCGCGTATCTTTGGAAAACAGTCTCGACCAGTCGAATCATGAACGCAGCGCCAAGTGCGCTGGTGAGATGTGAACGAAAAGATAAGACCGATCATCAAACATAAACGGTTCGTTGGTTGAATAATTCTGTGTATCTTGTGTAAGAACTAAGTCTATTTTTTTTTTTTTATCATTTTTATTTATTCATTTTCTCTGTTGCTTTCAGTGCTTCTCTTATGCGCTCAGTGCTTTCTTCCGGAAACAACGGACCATATGAGATTCCAAGACAGTTCAGCGCACTTGGCTCGGCGTTCATGATTCGACTGGTCAAGGCTGTTTTCCAAAGATGGCTACTGCCTGTATATGCGAAGTAGATTGTCTTTATAAAATATCTTCTTATTAAACTGTCTGTACACTTACAACGTTCTCAATGCTTCGGTTTGCATGTAGGGACCCTCAATATGCTACCGTGTTAGTGTTGGGCTATTTTGAGCCTTGTTAGTGGTATTAAAGGATTAGTTCACTTTAAAAAAAAACTTTTGCTGATAATTTACACACCCCCATGTCATCCAAGATGTCCATGTCTTTCTTTCTTCAGTCGAAAAGAAATTAAGGTTTTTGATGAAAACATTCCAGGATTTTTCTCCATATAATGGACTTCAATGGGACCTAAACGGTTCAAGGTCCAAATGAGTGTTTCAGTGCAGCTTCAAAGGGCTTTAAACGACACCAGACGATGAATAAGGGTCTTATCTAGCGACACGATCTGTCATTTCAAAAATAAATGAAAAAGTTTATATTTTATAAGCACAAACGCTCACCTTGCTCTGTTCTGTGATGCGCGTTCGTGACTCTCCTGTTCGAGAACGAAATGACTCGAAAAAGATTTGTTCATTTTGATGAACAAGTTCGAACAGGAGAGTCAAGAACAGAGCAAGGTGAGCATTTGTGCCTATAAAACTCTAACTTTTTTGTTTATTTTTTAAATGAGCGATGGTTTCGCTAGATAAGACCCTTATTCATCGTCTGGTATCGTTTAAAGCCCTCTGAAGCTGCACTGAAATGGTCATTTGGACCTTGAACCGTTTGGGGTCCATTGAAGTCCATTATATGGAGAAAAATCCTGGAATGTTTTCATCAAAAACCTTAATTTCTTTTCGACTGAAGAAAGAAAGACATGGACATCTTGGATGACATGGGGGTGAGAAAATTATCAGCAAAAGTTTTTTAAAGGTGAACTAATCCTTTAACTAGCGATTTTTATTTTCATTACTCTATGCCCTATATACTTGCGTTATAAGCCACAGTTTTTAGAGATAAAACTCTTTACATTCGATAATCATGAAACAAAATCTCAGAGAACAGTTGACTATGTACCAATGTGTAATTAGACCAAAGGTTCATTTTGCCCCGGAGTTGTCCTTTAATACATTAAAAGGGTCATGACATACAGGTTATTTATTTATTTATCTATCTCTCTGGGGTCAACTTAGTTATAAGGTAAGTTTTATGCACCAAAAATAGAAATTTGGTATTATCTGACCATTTTACACAATGTCTTTGACCATAGGAATGATGCTTGGCTTTTGTGCTGTTTCTTTTTCAATATTTCAACGTAAATTACCATGGCTGGCTAACACCAACTGTAGGAGCCAAATTGAGCTTTGAGTTTGATTTCATGTTTCTTTCTAGTGAATAGTGGTGTGTGTCTGTGGATGAATTATAGTGATTATGTGTGACCACAGGTATGTCTACCGCCACCTAAAGGACGGTTGAGAGGCTGAAGGTGGAGCCCTAGGGAAAGGCCTTAAAGACAGGAAGCCACCGTATCTGGGGGTGGCTGAGAGGGCAAACAGTCTTTTGACCGTGTGGTGGTGTGCCGTATGGTTCCATGACGTGACAAGCCGTTTGTTACCATATTAAGAGACTACTTTCTTTGTTTTATTAGCTTTTGTGTAAGATTCATACAAGTAACAATAAATGTTCATTGGACAAACTGGATCATTTTCTCACTCATCAACTGCACGCGTCGAGCTATATCCAGCTCAGCCAACAGTAATAGCTTTTATGGAGTAAAGGACAAAAAAGGCTATTACATTTAGTCAAAAGACTACTCTGGATGGATATACTTGGGTCAAAGGAATATTGGATACTTTGAACAAAGGAAATCCAGATAAGGAAGTTTATGAAGTGCAAGTGCCATCTTGGATTTTTTGAAGCCCAAAGTGAATCCAAGTGAATCCGAAAGAATCGGTATGTAAAACAAAAAACTTTTAAAGCAATCTTGCTCTGTGTATGTATAAGAATCCATTTAGATGAATATTGAGTTATATATTTGGAAGAAAAAGGACTTTTTGAGTTTGTCACATGGAACAAAGAGCCTCAATCAATATGGATGTCACTGACATTGATGTTACACCTGCTGAGGAAGAATTGCTTGAGCTAGAAAAGAAGAAAAAGCAAGAATTGCTAGAAAGATTAAGTGTGCTGTGTTGACTCGTAGAATGAACAAAACAACTGAACTTATGTGTGATCCAGTCAATCTGGAGGAGGTAGAGGAGAATGTTCAGAAATACACTGAAACATTAGAAGACTTGTAATAACCTGGATAAACGATACCAACAATTATTGTCAAAGGATGAGTGTGTTGAAGACACAGAACAATGGTATGAGCCAAAGTTAATAAACATCAATGAGTTTAAGATTAAGGTTGATGAGTGGATTCAATCCTGTCCTGTTCAACCACTGTCAGAAAGAGGAGATGAAATCGGTCCTAAAGACAGTATATCTTTGGTAAGTCAGGTTTCATGTAAAAGTTCATATACAAGCTCAGCATCAGCTCGTCTGGTGGCACATGCCGAGAAGGCAGCACTTTTAGCTAAGGCCGCTGCTTTGAAGGAAATGCATGCTTTGGAAGAAAAGGAAGAGCGCTTATCAAAAGAAAAAGAGGAATTAAGAAGGCAAAGGGAGACTTTGAACTTCGCAGCTGAGTTGTCTGCTGCAAATGCAAAACTCGCAGTGTTGGATAGTGCGGAAGAACAAGTTTATTCCACTCCAGTCGATGACATGAACTCATACTTTCAGGAGAGGAACTTGGAACTCACCAACATGGAAACTCTGCAAACAGGGGCTGCTCCAACAACCAATATGCATGAACGTAGGAGTGTGCGTCCAAAGGAAGGGGTACAGCATCTACAGCAGCTGCTGCCTTATAAACTACCATACCCCCAAGAAAGTTCCAATGGTGATCAGAGAAGGCACTGGTCATTACATGAGAAACAGGATGTTAAACGGGTAGCACAAGGCCAGGAACAATCTCTGCAGGGAGATAGTATAGCTCGAAAGGGTTCTGGTGTCGTTGAGAAGTCCTATGATCAATCCGACAGAGTGGAGCTCAGTACAGAATATAGGCAGCTGGCGGTTGATGTTCCTGTTCCATCACGTGCAGTTATAGCTGATCCTACATTATCAAAAAGGGAGCTTAAGCAGGGCAGACCGTTAGAGGGCAGTGTAGCTTCCAATAATAGTCTCATTGCCGTCTTAGACAGACAAAATGAAATTACATCTATGCTTCTCAAACAGCAGCAATTGTCATTATTGCCACCTAAAAGTTTTACCATATTTGATGGGGACATTTTACAGTTTAGGTCATTTATGACATCTTTTGAACACAACATTGAGATGTACACAGACAGTGAACAAGATAGGTTGTTTTACCTTGAGCAATTTACTAGAGGGCAAGCTAGAGACCTAGTAAGAAGTTACCAGCATATGGATGGAGATCAGGGTAATCTCAGGGCAAAACGCTTGTTGCTTGAACAGTTTGGCAATGAGTATAAAATTTCCACCGCCTATATTGAAAAGGTTCTCAATTGGCCAAATATAAAACCTGAAGATCCTAAAGCCTTGAATGAGTATTTCCTGTACCTTAAAGGATGCTGTAATGCTATGGCAAAGATGAACTACATGGAGGAATTGAACGTAGCCTCTACCTTGAAAGCCATTGTTATGAAATTACCCTACAAGCTGCGGGATAGATGGCGGACCAAAGCTCAAAATAAACTGGAGGACAACAACAGCAGGATAACATTTACAGACCTTGTACAGTTCATTGAGGAACAGGCCAAGATATGTTCCAACCCGATATTTGGAAATATACAAGAGCCAGTTGCAAGCAGAAATAAAAAGCCCAATGTAAGTAAGACTATTTTTAGGCCCAAGTCTACCTATGCAACTAATGTAACAACACTGTGTGATGTGAAAATTCCATGCCTCTGCTGTGATGGTGCTCATTGTCTAGAAAACTGCTCTCACTTCAAGAAGAAAACGCACAGGGAAAAGTTAAACCTTTTAAAGGAAAAAGGACTCTGCTTTGGTTGTTTGTGTAAAGGAGACATGAGCAAAGACTACAAAACCCGTCTTGCATGTAACATCTGCAATCAAGCACATCCCAATGTGCTGCACATCAACTTTGAGGCTAAAGGTCACGCTTCAAGTTTAGCAGAACAATCACAGAAATACATCAGCAAAGTGTCATCAAATGCTTGTGGACATGCAGGGGCTGGGAACAGTAAATGTGCACTGTAAATCCTTCCTGTGCAAGTTAAGTCTGTCAAAGGCAACCAAATCATTCAAACTTATGCTCTTCTTGATCCCGGCAGTTCAGCAACATTCTGCACAAAGAGGTTGGCGCAGAAGTTGTGTCTAGAGGGGAAACAAACGACCGTAATGCTGAGAACAATGGTATTTGAGAAACCCATAAAAAGTGTGTTAGTAGCAGGTTTAGAAATCAGTGAACTTAATGGTAAAAAATTCATTCCTTTACCTGATGTCTACACACAAAATTCTATACCTGCAACGAAAGAGAACATCACAACACAAGAAGATTTAAAGCAATGGCCTTACCTTAGTGAAATCCAATTACCTCACATAGACTGTGGCATTGATTTACTCATAGGAATGAATGCAGCAAATGTTATGGAACCTTGGCAGGTAATCAACTCATAAGGAGATGGACCTTATGCTGTAAGAACATTGTTAGGTTGGGTAATCAACGGTCCATTGGGAGGTAGCAGCAAAGGTGTGGAAATGGCCAAAGTGACTGCAAACCGGATCTCCTTGGTGGACCTGCAAGAACTTCTGGTGAGTCAATACAACACAGACTTCAATGAGAAAGCTTATGAAGAAAAAAGTGAAATGTCAGTGAATGACAAGAAGTTCCTGAACATTGTCAATGAATCTGTAAAAGTAAAGGAGGGTCACTAATGCATTAACTTTCCTTTCAAAGCAGATAATATCACAATGCCCAACAATCGTGTTGTTGCAGAACAGCGCTTGTTGAATCTGAAAAGGAAGTTCAAAAGAGATCCGAACTATCAAAGGGAGTATACAGAGTTTCTCAGTGATGTCATTCACAAGGGCTACGCTGAAATTGTTCCCTTTGCAAAACTGAATAGGACAGATGGAAAGGTTTGGTATATCCCTCATCATGGGGTATATCACCCAAAAAAGAAGACCATTAGAGTAGTGTTTGATTGTGGTGCAACCTTTCGGGGAACATCCCTTAACTCTGAACTACTCCAAGGCCCAAATTTGACAAACACACTGATTGGAGTGTTGACACGTTTCAGAGAAGAACCAGTAGCACTGATGGCGGACATACAGGCCATGTTCCACCAAGTTAAGGTGACTGAAACTGAAACTGCGCTTCTTATGGTGGCCACAAGGAGCCACGGATGATGCTCCAGTGGAATATCGTATGACTGTTCATTTGTTTGGTGCAGTCTCTTCACCGAGCATAGCTAACTTTGCTCTCAGAAAAACTGCACAGGACAATGCAAGCAACTTCCCTCCTGAGGTAACAAACACAATCATGGAGCACTTTTATGTAGATGATTGTTTAAAATCGATGCCCACAGAACTAGAAGCAATAAAACTAATCTCAAACCTCATTGAAGTCTGTCATAGAGGAGGCTTCCATTTGTTAAAGTGGATAAGCAACAGTAGAGCTGTCCTTGATGCTGTTCCACAAGAAGACAGAGCTAAAAAGATAAAGGACTTGGACTTGAGCAAAGATCAATTGCCTATGGAACGAGCCTTAGGACTTCAATGGTGTGTTCAAAGTGACTCCTTCAAGTTCAACATCGCCATCAGTGAGCGTGCACTTACCAGAAGAGGCATCCTATCAATGGTAAGCTCTATATATGATCCATTAGGCTTTCTGTCTCCGCTTACCTTGCCAGCTAAACTGTTGTTGCAGGAGTTGTGCCGACAGGACCTTGGATGGGACATAACCATTCCCAACACACTTTCTGACCAGTGGACCAAATGGATCAGCAATCTCTCACAACTTGCACACTTTAAAGTTCCACGCTGCTTTAAGCCAAATAATTTTGGGGAGTCAGTACATAACCAGGTTCACCACTTCTCTGATGCCAGCGAGGTAGGCTATGGAACAGTCAGCTATCTCAGAATGACAAATGCAGAAGGAAAAGTCTATGTAGCATTCTTGATTGGCAAGGCAAGAGTAGCTCCATTAAAACGGCAGACCATCCCAAGGCTGGAGTTAGCAGCTGCAGCTTTGTCAGTTAAAGTGGATAAAATGTTAAAGGAAGAATTGCTACCACCTACAGATAGGTCAGTGTTTTGGTCCGACAGTACATCTGTCTTAAAGTACATTTCAAATGACCACACTCGTTTTCATACCTATGTGGCAAATAGAACATCTAGGATTAGAGAGGCCACACAAGTCTTTCAGTGGAGATATATTGACAAAAAGAAACCTTGCCGACGATTGCTCTAGAGGTATGAGCGCAGAGAGGTTCAGGAGGAACCCAAGATGGATCTCTGGACCAGAGTTCCTTTGGTCATCAGAAGAGGACTGGCCAAATGAATCTGTGAACAAAATTGAACTTTGTGAAGATGATCCAGAGGTGAGGAAGTCTGCAACAGTGAATACAATCATGCAGACATGTGAGGAAAGGCCCACAGACAAGTTGCTCAATCACTTTTCAGACTGGCTGAAGTTGAGGGTAGCGGTGGCATGGATCCTAAAAATTAAAAATGCACTAAAACTCATTGTGCAGAAAGGAAATGACTCAAAGAAGGGAGGTAAGCAGACTCGAAGGGTAACCAGAATGACAAAAGGATATGTCAAAGACAACATAAAAGAAGCAGTAACAGTTGATAATCTGATAATGGCAGAAAAGGCTATTCTTTCCTATGTACAGAGGCAAAGCTTCCCTGAGGAAATCGACATGCTGCAAAAGGGTGCTTCCAATGTGAAAAAAGGCAGTAGCATATATAGATTGGATCCAGTGCTGGACAATGGAATCCTCAGAGTAGGTGGTCGTCTCAGAAGAACAGCAATGCCTGAGGAAAGAAAACACCCTGCCATTTAGGCCAAAAATCACCACGTGTCCACTCTGATTCTGCGCCACTATCATGTTCAAACTGGACACGGGGGAAGGAACCACGTGCTATCTCAGGCACGAAAAACATACTGGATAACAAATGGTAACTCTGCTGCAAGAAAGGTTCTCTCTCACTGCGTGACTTGTAGAAAGCACAGAGGTAAAGCCGGCGAACAAAAGATGTCTGACCTGCCAAGTGAAAGACTGGTCACAGACTTACCACCATTCTCCAATGTTGGCCTTGACTACTTCGGCCCTTTTGAGGTAAGAAGGGGAAGAAGCACAATGAAGAGATATGCCGTCATTTTTACCTGCATGACCAGCCGAGCAGTTCATCTAGAGGTAGCTTGTTCTTTAAGTACAGACTCATGCATCAATGCCATTAGAAGGTTTCTGTGTCGAAGAGGGCAGGTACAACACCTAAGATCAGATAATGGAACTAACCTTGAAGAAAGAGAACTAAGAGAAGCACTCAGAACTTTAGATCAAAGGAAGATCCACCAAACTCTGATGAAGGAAAGAGTTCAGTGGAGCTTTAACCCCCCTACAGCCTCTCACCATGGTGAGTTCTGGGAACGCCTTATTAGAAAGGTAAGGCATGTCTTATGCTCAGTCTTAAAACAACAAGCCTTAGAAGATGAAGGGTTACAGACTGTTTTCTGTGAAGTTGAGGCAATCCTTAACAGCCGTCCCATTACAAAGGTATCTGGTGACCCACAAGATCTAGAGGCCCTAACACCAAATCATATTCTGTCGCTCCGAACTAACCCACTTCTGCCCCCTGGAGTCTTTTCAAGGTCGGATCTATACCACAGAAGACGCTAGAGACAGGTCCAGTATATGGCCGAGTTGTTTTGGAAGAGATGGCTTCTGGAATACCTCCCTCTTCTTCAAGAACGACAAAAATGGTCGAGAGCAAGACGAAATTTCATCCCAGGGGACATCGTCTTAATCGCAGACAATACTGCTCCTTGCAGTTCGTGGCTACTGGGAAAAATTGTTGAGGCCAAACCTGACGCCAGAGGTCATGTCCGGGTCGTGAAGCTGAAAACAAAAACAAGTGTACTAGAGAGGCCAGTGTCCAAAATTTGTTTGAGGGAGACGAAGGTTCTGTAAAGAGGTCCTGAGCATTCAAGAATATTGGAGATAAGTTGACTCATTCAGTTTTGAGTTTCATTTTTGAATTTTACTATAAAATATAAATATAAAACATTTTTGAAAGTTAAACTGCAAAAAGAGGTGGCTCCTTAATCATAAAAAAAAAAAAAAGGTAACTGTTTTAGCCTCTGCCAACACAATTAGGGGCCGGTATGTAGGAGCCAAATTGAACTTTGAGTTTGATTTCATGTTTCTTTCTAGTGAATAGTGGTGTGTGTCTGTGGATGAATTATAGTGATTATATGTGACCACAGGTATGTCTACCGCCACCTAAAGGACGGTTGAGAGGCTGAAGGTGGAGCCCTAGGGAAAGGCCTTAAAGACAGGAAGCCACAGTATCTGGGGGTGGCTGAGAGGGCAAACAGTCTTTTGACCGTGTGGTGGTGTGCCGTATGGTTCCATGACGTGACAAGCCGTTTGTTACCATATTAAGAGACTACTTTCTTTGTTTTATTAGCTTTTGTGTAAGATTCATACAAGTAACAATAAATGTTCATTGGACAAACTGGATCATTTTCTCACTCATCAACTGCACGCGTCGAGCTATATCCAGCTCAGCCAACAGTAATAGCTTTTATGGAGTAAAGGACAAAAAAGGCTATTACACCAACCACCATGATGCATGCAGAGCCGTTTTCAAAACTCAGCATGATGTGCTGTATGTATGTGCGTTGATCACAGTTTATATAAAAAATTGTTTTTTTGGATGTTCAACAGATGGACAAAAATTATGAGTGAATATTTAAAACAAATATTTGTGTTGCAAAAATTAACTCAACTTTTATGGGTTTGAAAAGACATGAGGGTGATTAAATGACAGAATTGTTATGTTTGGGGGAACTATCCCCTTTACGTTTTTACATGCACAATGAATGTCATAAGAGAATTGTATTCCTCTTATCATAACCCCTTTAGTTCTTCAACTGTGTATTGTCTAGTTCTCTTTTATGAGTGTTATATTCTCAGTCTATATCTTACACTGGGTGCAGTTTATTAACAGTGTCATCGTCCTGGGTCCTCTGTAGGTCAGAGCGGATCTTGCGGATAAGAGGTGTGCAGTAACCTTTGGCTATGTCCAGTTTCTCAGGCTGAGAAATACCATATTCCTGACAAGAGCAAACAAGGACAATTACCAAAAATGTTTAAGAAAATAAACAAACTGTGCATATAAATATACCAGCTCTCATAATTCATTTCAGAGATCTTTGATTAAAAGCAAAAGTGCATCTTACCTGTGGGATGACGATGTCAGCCAGTGCTTTGGATAACCGGTATATTTCCATGGTGTGGTCAAGCTTTAATGAGCTGTTGTGCTGCACGTCATATTTGATGCAGTCATAGATATCGGGTATCTTGCTGATGTTGTATCGGCCGTTCTTCATCTTGAAATCTTTCTCGAGTTTAGACCACCGACGCAGCATCAGCTCAAGAGTCTCACTGTGGTACAACTGGATATCTGAGTAAAAAAATGAATAAATGTGCCACTGAATTAGATGCCCTCAACCACACACCCTCGCTCCAAAGCCCTGTCCGCCAAAGGTATGTCAGCCAACCTGATGTTAGCTGTAGAAACAACACTTAAGGGATTTGGTATTAAAAACTAAATAAATAAAATTGCATTTAACATCATACCGAATGACATCAATACAATATTGATCAACATACATCTAAATATCTCATATTAAATCTCATATTTGTATATATGTTGCTTTCAAAATTTTTACAAAAACCATAGAGAAAAAAAAGATAATTATAAGTTAAAATAATAATAAACGGAGCATTTGCAATAGAAAAAGCTTGTAAACGACATTAATACTTGACTCAGGTAAATTAATTAAAGAACTGCAATGCAGAAATTTCAATCATACTCATAGGCATGTCTGAAATGCATTTTTAATATTTCTTTGTGTCTATCAGCACCATTTGAAACGTGTACCTGCTGATTTGGGGTCTTCCATCCTCTGGCGGACCTGCAGCGTTAGGCTCTGGATGAGGGAGTACACCTTATCACATGTCTTCACAGGGTTTTTGATCATCTGCATGGACTTCACAAGAGATGTGCTGGAGGTGGGCGCCAGCTAGTCCAAAAATAAAACACACATCATCACTCACAGCAACAGAAAAACGCTCAGGCTATTTACACTAGGTGTTACATCTATAATGGCAGATACTATTTACACCTCAGTGTATTTGTTGTACATTATAAAACAGTATGCAATAACAACATATTCAGTGTATATGATTATATTTATTAAACCATTAATAGAGATGCTGCCTTATTGGGACATTACTTGTCCCTGTCCCTAAACCTACCAGATAAACCCATTTTCTTTAATCATTTTGTCTGGCTCCACCAGTTACTGTAAATAGCCTCTGCCAACAAGGTGGGATATTTGCATAAAAAATTGGATCTTGGATCTTTCAGCGGCAAATTCACATCAATTTTCATTAATTCACTGGCCTAATGACAACTACTCAAAAGCAAAAAGATGAACAGCACAGTTCAATTATTTACAGACCAATAGAAATGTCTTACAATAAGTATCTGCCGTCTCTAATCTATTAAGCGACCTTGTTAAGCGAAATATGATTGTCCCAGACCTTCTCGAAGTCTTCTGGCGTGAAGTCTCTGTCCTTCTGCAGGATCTCATGAAGTCGTGCTTTGACTTTCTGCTGGCAGCTGCTTAAGGAGTCACTGTCACTGTCCAGCAGGCCGTTCATGTTGGCACTTTTCACCATCTGAACCAGGATGGGCGTCAGCTCTCCCTCTAGCGCCAGCAGGCCCTGAGGACACCACACACACACACACACACACACACACACACACACACACACACACACACAAACACACACACACACACAAACACACACACACACACACACACACACACATACACACAACACACACTCTTATTAACACGCCCCGTCGTTTATAAGAGAAATAATGGTAACACTTTACAATGAGGTTTGTTAGTTAACATTAGTTAACTACATTAGTTAACATGAACTAATACACTTATAAAGCATTTATTTATCTTTGTTAATGTTAATTTCAAACTTTTACTAATACTTTATTAAAATCTTGTTAACATTATTGTATTAACTAACATTAACAAAGATAAACAAATACAGTAATAAATGGATTGCTCATGGTTAGTTCAAGTTAGTTAATACATTTACCACTGTTAACTAATGAACCTTATTGTAAAGTGTTACAGAAATAATAATACGATTATTATAAATATGTTTTAATTAGGGCTGCCAAAATAAACATTAAAGCATGCGATTAAAAATCTTTAAAACCATTTATGCTTTTAACAACAATTTGACACAATAAGTTGAATGAAGTTGTAATGGTACTTTAGCGAACGCTGCGGCAGTCATCTGAACACGTCCCTCATCAGAGGCGTATATCTTCAGGTCGTGCCTGTATGTGCTGTGCAGACGGAGAAGCCCACAGCCGGGAAAGCCAGCGTAGTCGCCTGAGACGCAGGAGGAAAACCATAAACAACAAGAGGCAGACGTAGTAGGGGCAGTAATGAGCAGTGTGTGTGTGTGTGTGTGTGTGTGTGTGTGTGTGTGTGTGTGTGTGTGTAAAGTACCTTGTCCTCCAGGGTACATACACCTAAAGGCCCGACCGAGCTCTTCGGCCTGAACCCTGCCAGCCGGAGTCAACTCACCACCCCACTTCAAGACCAGCAACAGTGACGGGTCATCCCTCCGCACATCTCAACACACACACACAATCAATATCAAATCAGCAGAAGTGCACTATCAGCCTTGGATTAAATGGGGGTGTTCATGACCCTTTAAGTGGGTGGGTTTTTGACAAATTCCACAATGTGGACCAGACTTCAGTATTCGGCCTACACAAGACTGCCCTAAAATTAGTCTCTTTTATGACATTTTATTTTTAAAGTCCCCCTTGTAGTCGATAATTATATCCCTAAAACTCATCTTTGATCACCAAAATTACAAATGTAAATGTTTTTTTCCTTGAAAAAAAATTATTCTATCTTGAATGTAACTCGACACCCTTGCCTCATTTAGTATTCGCGGTTCTATGAATATGCAAATGAGCCCCGCCTCCACTCACTCACTCACTCAGAGATCCACTGGTTGACGATCACACGTTGATCTGATTGGTTACAAGGTCGTTTGTGACGTCAGAAACACCAGCGATTTCAGACCGTGTTTTTGAGACTGTCTTTGGTTCACTGCAGTTTTAAGCAGAAAATACTCAGCAATGCTGTCGACTTATGAACTTACACATGGTGTGTCTTAAAGCATATTAAAAACACCACATAGATTTATAAACAACATTAAAAGCTGGATTTTCACTACAGGGGGACTTTAATAAAATGTAACTGATCTTACACATACATAAAACTAATGTAAACAGATGGAAGGTCTAAGAAACGGCATGAAAATGAATCAGAACCAGCCAAAAGATACATGCAAGACCATCGTTACCTTCCTCTTCACTGGACGTCTTAGGGCAACCATGTGGCAGATATGTTAACTGAACCTTGCGATTAATGCCAGAGAAATGACCGTACCTGAGGAAACAAAATGAGATATTAGAAACGGGACTGAAATATAGCTGTATATTTAAATATAACGCGGCCAAGCATGACAAAGTCATAAGTGGGATAAAAATAGGCTGGATATACAGTAGCATCCCCAGGAAAAGTGGTTCAAATAACACAAAAGTTGGCGCTGTCATCAGATTGATACACAGTATCCTGTAAATGTGTCAAAGATATGTTGGGAGTTTTATGGAGTCATCAAATCAATAATGCTTTACATGTGAAAGGTTTGGTATAACAAGACGACCTCAGATTTCAAAAACGTTTACTAGCATGGTCCGAATATGATCTAAAGGCGATACTAAATTTAATGGACACTGTAGTATGGGTTTGATTAAAAGAAATCAAAAGAGAAAAATCTGTGTCTTCAGACGTTTCGAGCATGTAGACATTTAATGAGAAGATTCACCCCAAAATAACAATCCTTTCATCATTTACTCACCCTCATGTCTTTCAAACCATTATGCATTTCATTTTTGTGTGGAAAACTAACAGACACAATATGTGTCTCGACCCCTAATAATGAACTTACAAGAACACTTACATTTCAAGGACTGTTTTCAGCTGTTCAAGCTTTGCTTTGCTCTCCTCAATTTCTGAATCGTTATTTTGGCCCAGTTCCACCAACAGCTGTCTGGCAATGTCCAACACTTCCTGTTCCATTCAATCAAATATAACTTATTCTCTTGAAATGAGTGTTTTAGATATGAGTGGTGAATACTATTCGTTATTTATTGCTAAATCTAAATTTATTTACTTGGAGTTGCTTTGGCTTTTTCAATTTCAGTTTCCCACTTTTGTAACCTTCACATTTTTCAAAGAGGTCAAAAAATCTGTAAGACACAAAATAAGAAATTAACAAAGTAAACTTTAGCAAAGCATACCGTCACCTTGAACATCATATTCTGTTGGAGTTAGTGACAGCTCATGATGAAGATTGCTTACTGACAGTGGATCTAAAATGTTGGTACCTCTGATGCCGAACTTCCATCTTCATCTTCTGTTTGGGAGTTCTGTCACCATGGCGAATCACAGCAATCACACACCTCAACTCCATCCTGAAAGTCACACAGTTGACGAAGACTTGAAACGATATTTGTTTTGAGCTTATGCAGAAAAAAAAGATATAAATCAATACATCAGCATTGATAAATATTAACGTGTGTTAAAGGAACAATTTTCCCCAAAAATTAAAATTCTGTCACCCTTTTCTCACTGTTAACTGACTTTCTTCTGCTCAACACAAAAACCAACAATTTAATGAGTATCAAGTTCGGTGAAATCCATTCAATAGCAGTATATTGTGTGGGTCACTAACACTTAAACCACTTACTCACCCTCATTTTGATCCAAACCCATAAGACTTTTGTTCATCTTTGAAATCGTACATGACATTTAAGAGATTTCTGCCCTCCATTGAAAGTCCATATTACCAAAACTTTGATAAAAATTCATAAAACGTAAACGAATCAATATGAATTGAGCGGTTTAATCTAAGACACAAATTCTTTATGATGAACATACATATAAACATTGATCGATGCACATTAGATAAGCTAAACAGAGGCTTGAGAAGACGGATTACTTTTACACTGTCTTTATGAACTTTGTAGTGAATGGACTTGGTCAATAAAGGGACAGAAATCTCTCAGATTTCATTAAAAATATTTTCATTTGTGTTTCGAAGATGAACGAAAGACTTATGGTCTGGATAGGGACGACGTGAGAGTGAGTAAATGTGAGCAAGTTCACAATTTTAATTTACTAACTGTTCAACAAAGCCCCCGTTACTGAAGTTGGTTTTGGTGAAACAGAAGGAAGTCATATGAGTTTGGGACCCCACGAGGATGAGTTAAGGACCATTTCATTTTTGGCAGAACAATTCCTTAAATAACTTCCAAGAAAAAGATTGCACTAGCTGAGATACTGATAGCATTGCTGATGTAATTATCAGGATTGTGATGTTTAGATCTGCTTGTAAGGACGTACATCGTTCCAGAGGTTGTGGGAACTATGGGAATGTCCTCTGCTTCTAAAGGTATGGACCACGGGATCTGGAACTGTGGAGCCAATTCTCTCATGATGATATTCCTGTTGGGCAAAAGGAAAATAATAATCAAATGACTCAATTGAGTTTAAACAAATACACTAGTATAAATACATGTGTTGATAATTCATGAATCGCATATAAAAGCATTCATTGCCATAAATTACCATAGTGTAATCATCTGAAAAATAATATAATTGTAGCAGTTTGTCAAAAAAAAAGACAAAACAAAAACTTTTTTGCATTAGACAATGAAGAAAATAAAAGTTTGTATCTGTGTCTCTAATCAACTTGCATTACAGTATATTAGAAATAAGAGGAGATCTTGTGTATTCCTGGATGTTATGGATTTGTATGACGTACTGACCCCAGGATTTTAGCACAGTCATCGTAGTACTTCATGGAGTTCTTGACGAAGCTGAAGCCGTTGACGTCACAGACGTAAGACTGGCCATTGGCCCGGAGCAGGTCGAAGCCACACACCGTTTGCTACGAATGAGACATTTTAACTCTTCAGTTTACAGTGGCATATCAAGACAATTCCTTCATGTCCTGTGTAAATTCGCAAGTTCGTGGCACACTCAACAAATGAATGTATTATGTACGTGTATAAGACACATTTCACACAGGAACACATTTCTTTGATTGACCAAGCTTCTGATCAACGTTTTGCAGCTAAAAGCTATGACCGATTGTCCCGGGCGACCGTATATTTATTTAGTATGTAGCTGTAAGCTACTGCACATAATGTACAGTACAGCAAAATAAACCTCTTCAGAGTGAGACAAGAAAATGACAAGAAACTAATTTCCTGATGATGCACATGAGGAACTGAACTTGTAAATGTAGTCAGTCATGACCAGCTTTCAGATATTAGGCTCTAATGACTAAAATAAGTGGCATCGTGACTCAATTACGCCTTTTGGAGGATTCACCTTGAAAGCCAAACAGACTTTCCATGCGATGAGTTTCTCTCTGGCGTTGAGGATGACTGGATACCGGACCTCTTTGCCCTCGCTGTCTCGCTCCACCTTCCCATCCAGAGCAGGAGACTTGCGGGCCTCTGCGTGGGCGTAGTCGGGCCCTACAGTATACACCTGATGCCAACAGACACGGACAAAGCAGAGGAAATAGTGCCGTTTCATTCAGCAGTGTCTATCGTATAGGCTTTTAAGTCGCAAAATCATTTTCATGACTAACCTTTCTTTTATTAAAGTATATTAAATATACTTTAATACTTCTGTGTAAGCGTATGTTTCCTTCATATTTTAAAGATTTATTTTCAGTATTTTGACTGTTTATAGAGGTCATTATGGAGAGCAGACAGGAAGTGGGAGAGAGCAGACAAGGAAGTGGGAGAGAGCAGACAGGAAGTGGGAGAGACCGCAGACAGGAAGTGGGAGAGAGCAGAAAGGAAGTGGGAGAGAGAGCAGACAGGAAGTGGGAGAGAGCGCAGACAGGAAGTGGGAGAGAGCAGAAAGGAAGTGGGAGAGAGCGCAGACAGGAAGTGGGAGAGAGCAGAAAGGAAGTGGGAGAGAGCAGACAGGAAGTGGGAGAGAGCAGACAGGAAGTGGGAGAGAGCAGACAGGAAGTGGGAGAGAGCAGACAGCAGACAGGAAGTGGGAGAGAGCAGACAGGAAGTGGGAGAGAGCAGACAGGGGTGGGAAAGTCCCACGAGCCCTAACTCAAACTCGGGTCACCACCACCCACTGGATCTGATGACTGATCTTTATTGAAGTCAGGCTGACTAGAGGAATAAAAGTCAGTCAAGAGCCATTTTAAATGTTTTCAACATTCATAATTGAATTACTTGATCATCAAATCATCATATTAGAGTGATTTCTGAAGGGTCATGTGACACTGAAGACTGGAGTAATGATGCTGAACATTCAGGAATAAATTACAGTTTACAATATTTTCACATAGAAAATAGTTATTTTAAATTGTCATAATATTTCACAATATTACTGTTTTTACTGTAATTTTGATCAAATAAATGTACTGTAAGCTCCAGGCAAACACAACTCAAGAGTTGACACATATACCTCGCATTTCATGATGTTTTGTGAAGAAGAATAAAACCTTTCTTCTTAAGAAATCAAACCATTTTACTCTGATTAATCAAAATGACCATCGCTAACATGAGAAGCATGTGTCAGTGTGAGTTGTGCATGAGCTTCTTTTCCCTGCTGGAGAGAAGACAGACTGAGATACCTTCACATCAGTGCCATCTGTAGGCATGAACTCCTCGTAGATGTAGGATCCAGTCTTTCTGACGTTACTCTCGGGAGAATAGACGCTACTTCTGCTTCCGATCTGAAACAGACGTACAGAGATCAGAAATGTGGCCAAGCACACCGCAAGACATAAGGAACGGTTCAGGTGATTTAAGTCAAATGATTTATATGTTTTTAGTGAAAACTAAACTTTATTGTTCAGTGCAGTATACAATTACTGTATTACATTACTGTCTTAAGAATAATAAAATAAAAGTATTATTATTATATTCTAGTTCCTGCTAAAACAGCAGGGTGAATGTAAACTGAGGGTGTGTTCACACTTGTAGCTCGGTTCTCTTGGTTCTCTTGGTCCGACCAAAAAAGAAAATGATACATTCAGTGCTGGAGCGCTTAGCTTTCACACTCTCATTGTTAACATCACACCCAAAGATACAAAAAAGGGGCTAATATGACATATTCAGGAATATCTGCATTGGTTTCTGTGACATTGACATTGCGTTGGTAGGAATACGCCAAAAACAACAACCACCACACCAGTTTTGGTTATTGTGTTTGCAATAGAGATGATGTCTTATTTACAATATGACAATGTGTAGCCGCCGCGCTGGACTACTGCATCTGCAGAACCAGAGGAGGCTGGTATGAGCGGCTTTATCCTGTGCTGTCGTCTCCGTCGTCTCACAACATGTCTCCGTTATATTGTCATTTTCTGCTGTTTAACACTTTCCAGCAACACAACCTTGTTTCTGCAGTTTCCTATAACCACACCTGGCGTTAATGTTTATACGTGGCGTGAGAAAGTCACATAAACCACATGAAATCCGATCAGAGCGGTCAGACTGAAACGGATCTCCAGAAATGCGATTTGAATAGGATTTGAAAACACATATGAAGTTCGAAACGGATTTGTAAAAATCGAATTACATGTGATTTATTGCAATTCACACTTGCTATTTCAATCCGATTTCAATCGAATGTGCTCAAAAATTGGATTTGGATTGGATTCAGCCTATATCACAACTAAAAGTCCACTTTAAAGTCCAGATGCAAGTCAATGTAAATACTTTGGACACTGAAAATGGATTGAAGCTCTTAGGCCTTGTCCACACTAATACGCTTTCGTTTGAAAACGTATATTTTTCTCTCCGTTTTGGCCTTCCGTCCACACTGAGACGGCGTTTTAAGTCAACGAAAACGTAGCTTTTGGAAGACGCTCTCCAAAGCGGATACATTTGAAAACGCCGTCTTCGTGTCGTAGTGTGGACTGTGAAAACAGAGGCTTTTGAATTGATGACGTATTTTTAGTCATGTGATGCAGTCATATGACCAAGAGCCAAGATGGTGAACGAAATTGCACAACAGTTGTTTTGGATGCTCTCCGTTTTGACAGCCTTGTTAAAGATTAATGTCAGTTTCTACACACTGCAGATTGCGTTTCTTCAAAGCAGAAGCGGCCACTTTATACGCCTGTGTTACTCGCAGCAACAACTCCACCTCACTGTCGGCCATTTTAAAAACTCAGTGCCTTTCCTCGACATTACCGCAAAGATTCAAAGAGCTGGAAAGTAAATAAACGCCTAGCGGAAATGACGCAGGTCGAAGCGTCTTAGGATTTACCAAAGTCCTTTTAGGCAAGTCATGCCACTCTGCCGCCATCTTGGCAACGCCTCCGGGTAGCTATTTCGGACTAACAAGACCAGGCTCCTATCTAAATGAATGGGCAGAGAGTCAGAACTGCACTTGCACTGGTCACCGGGACATAAACTGCATGTATAGAAACAGCAGTAAAATATGATAAAAATCGCTGAAAAAGTTTGATGACTTTGCCCCAAAATAAGGTTTAAAACGCCTTTTCCCCCACAGGTTATACTTCACTACGCATGCGCAAGGGTTCTCTCCCTCTCTGACGCGCGCGCGGCACGGTTTGAAACACAGTATGTGTGAGCTCTCGCTCGCTCGCTCTAGATTCTGGGAGATTTGAACTAATTTGCGAGCATCAGGGAGCCGCTATCAATATGCGGTAGACACTGGGGATGTCTGATATTTACACAGTGCACACATACACTGCATATCAAATCTGCCACCTTTTCAAACAGTATCGTATTTTCCACTGTCGCAAACCTCAACTGTGCGCATGCGTCAGTGGAACCAGACGATAGGCTTAAATGTTTCCCGGCTTGACTGTTAAAAGCAGACGATTGGCTTTCCAGCGGGAGGGGCGGGACATGTGCATACAACCGCCATCTTTGGCGGTACGGGTTTTCACTATATAGTTGTATTGAGGATTGAGTAAGTGGCATGTCTCTATATAAATAGTCTCTGGATTCACTCATGCGCATTTTTAAACGAAAACTCTCAAATGTATCCAGATTAGTGTAGACGTAGCCTTAATTTGCACTATCAAAGAACACCAGATACATTTATTTCATTTGTAAAATGTACAAAATTTTCTTAGAGGGGAGGGATACCCCTGAGGCATACCCCAGCCCCCCCATAGTCTATTAAAATCCTTTAGGAAACACTGTATATCCAAGAAAACAACAACATTTAAGTACTTTGTTTTCTTCAGCTGGTTTTAAAATACTTTTGTAAAGAATGTAATGTTGTACTGTGGTGTGTTTTGGGTGTTTAGGTCACACACACCTTGCGGAAGAGCCGCTGGCTGCCACCTCCTGCAGAAGTGGGGTAGTAGATGTACACATTGTGGTCCTCAGCACTAACTGGCTTCTCCACGAAAGGCTTGTGGAAAATCTCCCCATTCACCTCCACATGGTCCTCTCCCTCCACCAGATTACATTCTAGAGAAACATCACACAGCACATCTTATAATGGACTAGTGAAATGGACTAGTGAATGCAATTTTTTGTTCTGTATTGCAGAATACGTAATGCAGGTCTTTTTGAAACAGGAAACTGAGGCAGAACATATTTTGAGAGTCCAAATGCACGATTATGATCTCACTGGCAGATTGACAGGGCGAGAAGCCAATCACAGCACTACCTCCTCTCTCATATGACTTTACATTTGTATGTTGCTGTTACCACCTCACATTCACAGTACAAGAGTAGCTGAAAGAGAACACATTAAGCTCAAGGGACATTTCAGTCCATTTAACTAAACATTGCTTTAAAAAAGACAGGTAAAAATGTATTAACATGGTCTTAATTTGATTAGATCAGAATTTGACGAAGTCAATTGAAAAAAAAATTGAAAGAATTCTCTCAACTAATTCTGTAAACTACAAAGTGAACCTGCAACCATTTAAACTATAACTAACAGTTATGGCAGGTTTTCATGAAGCCACATGTCTGAATTGAACTCCCTACTGTAAAACTATGAAAACAACTCACAATAATCAATTACTAGAAAAAGAAAAATGACCTGCTCCTTCATTTTGAGTCAAATAACCTGATGTCTTTCAAATTATAAAAATATGTTTCTACTAGCTGCAATAGTTGAAATATATATTAAGTATATATTATATACATACATTTATATTGTTATTTACCTAATATAGTATTAAGACATCACTAACAGGTTAAGTGAAATATAACAAATAAATGCTGTGCACTTAGCAATCTGCTCTTCTCGAAAATATGTTTTCTGGCTAACCAATGAGCTATGAACACCAGATTACTTTCCTGAAAGAAATATAGCGATGATGACATGTTCACCAGCAGTTTTATTAATGTTTTTGTAAACAAGTTTCAAATTAATTCAGTAATTTTCAACCTCATTTCTCTTAATTTGAGGATGTAACTTTTCATTATTTAACAAACAAAAACATAATGTAGTTAATTTTTCCTCCCAATAAAACCGAAGAAAAAAAAGTTTGGAAAGTAATATTTCCCCATAACAGTTTTATTAATATTTTAATATTACTGCTAATATTGTAGGCGGTTGTTTCTTTGATTAGTAAGTATCATCTAAATGAATATGGGGACAGTTCAAACTCACGAGGACACCCCACTGAGATGTAGCACATCTAAACACATTATCTGTCCACTGGGCCACAGGCTGACTGTACAGTGTGTAGTGTAAACTAGGTCAGTGTGAGATTTGAGGGAGCTAACAAACCTTCTGGTCTGGCAGGATCTCTGTTCAGCACTGCAAAGCGAGGCAGTTGTATTCCCTCGGCCTTCAGGATCCGATACACCTCTCTCCTAAACATGAACACATAACATATGCATTTTTATTTGGCCATTTAAAAGGATAGTTGACCCAAAAAGGAAAATTGTGTCATCATTTACTCTCTCTCTCATGTCATTCTAAACCCATAAGGCTTTCCTCTTCGAAACGCAAATAAAGCTATTTTTTTTTCTCCAACATGGTTGAGCTTCAATTGACCATATTTGATGAGCTCTATGTACAGTATGTGCGTTAATCAATGTTTATAGAAAAGCCTACATTCATATGAATTAGTTTTATAATGTCTTTATGAACTTTATGGTGCGTAACAGTTTTGGTTGAATAGACCTTCAATGGCAGGACAGAAATCCCGCGAGTATCATTAAAAATATCTAAAA
The DNA here is from genome assembly GCA_030578275.1 of Meda fulgida. Lineage (NCBI taxonomy): Eukaryota > Metazoa > Chordata > Actinopteri > Cypriniformes > Leuciscidae > Meda > Meda fulgida. Next base: position 1,386,895 of record CM060625.1, on the reverse strand, counting down.
ATATCACATTTGTGTTTATAAAAACGAAAGCCTTATGGGTTTGGAATGACTTGAGGGAGAGTAAACGACCGAATTTTCATTTTTGGGAGAACTGTCCCTTTAAGCAATAGTCACACCACCACAAGTGCTGTTGTTCCAAACATCAGAAAAGCTGCTAGCCTGCCGTAGTTACAGGGCTGCAGTGATCCTGTGTATTAAACGCTTTAAAATCAGGAGCAACTTGTCGTGGAGATGGCTTAGGAGATGCAAGACATTTCTAAAACAAAATCTGATGAATGCACTGCATGTTTGTGGCTGAATCTGGCATTCATGCTGAAGGTTGCCATGCTGACCCGGTTAAAATGCTAATATTCAGGAGGTAATAACATTAGCTACTTGCTGAAAGAGTTAACACAAGACTAAACAGTGTCACAGTGAGACTATATGGTGTCATTATACCTCTCTCAGCTCCTATCTGAAAGCTCAGGTGAACGTTTTTCCAGTTTTAAAACCATGAAGGCTGGCAATATCTTTTTTTATTGGAGCACATCATGTGTGCTCAAACAATTACTCAAATAAACATTCACATCCTTTCCCCCATTATTATTACTTCAGTGGAATTGACCATAATCATGTCAGGAATATAACCAACTGCATGATGTTTTCCCCTGATACCCGGTTCACTATACATCCCCATTACAGATGTTCTGATGGCGTGAAGCACACCTGTCCTGAATAAAGTACTGAAGATCCAGATCGTTGATGACAAACGGATTCCTCAGCTTCTCATAAGCCACAGCCTTATCCAGAGGGAATCCTTTAAAAGCAGACAATCAACAATGAACAAAACCCTGGGCTCACTCTTCTGATGTGTGAAGCGACATATCAAGAGGAATGAACATATTTACACGTTCTTGCTCTCAATACAGTAACTGAGCGAACTACCTGTGCATTCAATGGTTGTCACACCATCCAGCCAATCAAAATAGAGCATACCGACAGATGATTGATTTTCTACATAAACTTAAAAATTTGATTTTGCAAATATGTGCACACCTTAAAGACAGAAAAATGTAAAAGAATTAAAAGGAATTTAAAATATAATCCATTCCACATGTTGTACTTAAAGTAATTAGATACCATATTTTACCACGACTTTTATTCGAATGTGCTGCAATTACTATGGAAGGATATGGGAAGCAATATTCAATTTGAAGTGTAATATGCAAAATGATAATCCATTTCTGTATTTATCTGTATTCCATTACATTTGTGCATGTTTGGTGCAAAATGAAAATAAAATTCAATTATATAATTTACATTTGTCATTTAATACACTGGTTTTAATATTACATTTCAAATTGAATATTCAATGAATAAAGCAAATTTCCCACACTCTTTAAATAAATTAGTTTAGGCCTGACGTTTAAATAAAAAAATTGTTTGTAATGAATGCCACTAATAATAATTTATGTTTGTTTAATACTTTACACTTACAATTTGGATTCCTGTACTGAATAGTGTTAAATTTAAAGAATTTGTTGTAGAGTGAGGGGAAATAAAATATAAGTTTATAGTGTTTATAATGTTTATAAAAGTTTTGTTTTATTAACCAGTAATCATTTCTGAACGCAATAATAAAATGTGACTTATACACTGATGTTTTCGAATGTGAATTATCTAATGGTAAATACTGTACTAACTTTTTTTTTTAAATCTGTGACACCAAAAACAGACATGATGGCACAAACCTTTGGAATGGAAAGAGATGAGGCAATCGCAGAGTGGCCAGTTCTCCACCGGCTCATTCAGAATGACTTCCTCTTCAAGCGTGACCACAGTGATGTATTTGAACAGACACAGTCTCTCCAGGATCTCCTTCATAGGCTTGGACTTTGACTTCTTCGACATGGCACAGATACCCACCACGATCTGTCTCTCTGGGGGCTGCAGGTAAACACAGGCATCTCAAATTATGCTTCTGGCATACAACTTTTTACTAAAACTTATGCAAAAAAACATTAAAGGGATCTTATTCTAGAATATGTTGTTCTTTACCCTTTTGAAATGAACGTGTTCAATACAAATACCATCTTCACAGGACACATGATGTGCGTCCCACTACATCTACTTGTGTGCTCTAACATGAAGTTTGCTTTCATCTGACAACTTATAAACTTAAATAAAATTGAAAATGTAATTATGATGAGCTTAACAGAGATGTTAAAGTATATCCTGATATTCATTGTACGAGCTGTTGGTTAAATGCTTCTCGCCCTCTCGATGTGCCTCCAGGTTTATGGCCTTTACCACTGATAATGTTGAAGGCAACAGGAACTGTGACTTTATTTTATCTAAATGCTCAGATTAAATCCTAGGTTTTCCTATCAGTTCTAAGAAAGCTTTTGCCTTTAAAGAATAAGAGGTTAAAGAATAACAACTTTAAAGCAGTCAGATTAACTATACTAGAGTCTATAAATAACTGATATTGCATAACATCCTTCATCAGCTTTTTGTTGCTTTAAAGTAGCGGTGTAAGCCTTACAGTACACTGGCTCACAACCACACTTAACGCCTAGTAAAACACCAGAGCACTTTGCATATGGCCAAATAATCTCTTTTGCATTTATGTAAAATACTGGTGGGGGGGGGGGCTGACCCACTGACCCATTTTTTTTTCACACTATGTTCAATGCTTTGAGTTTTCTATCCTGATGCTTTGACGTTTTCCTTGTTCTACCCGTACGATCCCCTTTTGTGTACTTCCTCCAAAGTTTATACAGCGCTGACTGGGAAGAACCGACTTCTTTGCCACACTATAGCTGAGGCCCGATTCAGAGTCGGCATCCTTCGAGGCCTTCGAAGCTTCGGAGCAAGCGTTGTTAAACGGGGCGTCTAGTCTACGATAAGATTGTTCTGGTCTCCTATCAACTGCCGTCGACCAGCAGGAACACGGGCCAAGAATCTGAAGATCTGTCAGCATAAAAATCTCACATACCGAATCATATTCTTCATCGTCGTCTCGCTCTTCGTCCTCCTCCTCCACGTTCTCGTACAGGCAGTCGTAGCCGAGCACTCTGCCTGGATCCAGCAGCTCGTCCGCCTCGCCATCATCAGCTCCCACGAAGAAGCGCGGGTGATCCAGGTCCTCGTGCACAGACATGTTCCCCACGGGCAGCTCTCAGCAGAGGTGCTCACAGGCCTCGTCCTGCTCCTCACAGACACTCATCCTCACCGCCCTCTGCAACAGCACAACACACACGCACAGGGGCAGCTTTACACGGACACACTGCAGAGGTTCAGGAGCGACAACCGCATTTAAGTTCGCTATTCTGACTAAAGTAATATTACAGTGACTAAAACTTCAGGAATTTTAACTGAAGTGTGTTGTTTGTCTTAAGGCTGTTTGCTTATTTGACAGCGGCTCTTGCAGTGTTGCCATGTTCTCTTATTATAAGTGTTTTCGGGCGTGATGTTTGAGCTTGGCTCATACGGCGATCAAATTTACAGATAGTTAACATTAACAGTTAACATTAACATTAACAGATAGTTGTTCAGTTAGGTCCTGTACACTGCATAGGATTTTTTTAATTTTTGGAGATAATTCTGTCGTAGAATGCAGTTGTCACTCCAGAGTCCAGTAAATTACTGAACAGAAAATTATTAAAGTCCAACCTGTAGTAAAAACTGAATTTTTAATATTGTTTACATGTCTATATGGCATTTGTAATATGCTTTAAGGCAAAGCATGTGTAAGTTCATAAGTCGACAGCATTGCTGAGTATTTTCTGCTTAAAACTGCAGTGAACCAAAGACAGTCTCAAAAACACGGTCTGAAATCGCTGGTGTTTCTGACGTCACAAACTACCTTGTAACCAATCAGATCAACGTGTGATCGTCAACCAGTGGATCTCTGAGTGAGTGAGTGAGTGGAGGCGGGGCTCATTTGCATATTCATAGAACCGCGAATACTAAATAAGGCAAGGGTGTCGAGTTACATTCAAGATATTTTAAGGCATGAATAATTTTTTTTCAAGGCAAAAAAGTTTAAACTGACAACCAAATTCAGTTGCTGTGAGTACGTGTCCAAAGAAGCCTCTTGTGCTCAACATGGATGCATTTAATTGATTAAAAATACAGTAAAATATTGTGAAAATCTTACAATTTAAAATCACTGATTTAAGTATGAATATATGTTCAAATTTAATGTATGTTTGGTATGGAAAAGTTTAATTTTAACATTGCTCATACTTTTGGTTATGTATTAAAATATGAGCGTCAATTACAAATTTAGTGTGTCTAGTATCCACTATGTAGAAAATATATTTTTTATATAGTTTAAAATGTGTACAAAAAAATCTAATTTCAGAAAATTATATAAGTGTACACATCTTATTCATTTCCACAAATGTTTTTTTTTTCAACATATTTTTCAAGGTAAAAAGCATTTTCACAAATATTAGAATTAATAAAAAAATATATATGTTTAGGGAGTCAGACCATGGGACACTTTACAACCTAAAATACCATGACCTTGTCATAAAAGTCAAATTACCTGAAAAAAGTATCTGATAATTCTGTTGCATTCTATAAATGTTTTTTTTTTTTTACATCACAATTGTCTTTTTTATTGACCTTGACACAGCCATGCGGCCGTGTTTATCAAAGACACATTGTATTCAAGTATTATTTGACTATAATTGTCCATCTCCAGCAGCTGAACGCACTGAAGACAGTGGAGCTGATCGTGGACTTCAGGATCACCATCATGAGCTCCAGCATCTCACAGGACCTGAGTGGGACACACCCTGAGCTCTGCTCAGCTGAGGCTGTCCTGTGTTCCTCGATATCTGTCCGGCTCAGACACCAGACTACGGACACTCAGGACTGCGGAGAGGGTTATGGTGTGTGTCTTGTTATTATATGTGTGTACTGGGAGCTTCAACACCAAGGTAGACTCCTTGTGTGTACAAAAAGCTCTTTCTGATTCTGGTTTTGAATGTGATCGACCCAAAAGCATTGCCTCACCTCTCAGATGTGTCAACACAATCCCCAGATGACCACAGGTTCACAGTTAGTATCTATTCTCCTGCAAAATAAATACAATTGTAGTTATTTGTTTCTCAAGTAATTCAAAGAAAAAAGAAAATGAACTCTCCCTCTTCTGTGTATGGTTTTATTTCTTATACAGAATACAAACAAACATATTATGAAAATGATTTCAGTAAGTGAATGGCGACTAAAACTTTGATGCTAAGATGGTTTACTTTTACTCTGCCTGTGTGATATTATTTTCTAAAACCTCTGCTGATCTGCAGAAGAAAGAAAGCCATACTCATCCAGGACGAGGCACGTGTGTGTGTGCTGAGCTTGTAGATTACACTACACACACACAGACCCGCTGTTGACTGCATTTGTCACATCTCTACACATACTGCACGCTAACATATGTGTGAAAGCTAAATATACTTCAGGTTTCAGGGGGTTTTGGGGCTTCTTTCAACTTCTGGGTTTAAATACTCAAGGTTTGTGAAACCAGATAAAACCGTTGTAAACCAAATGTAAATATGAACAGATTAGAAACAAATAGAAAGCAGTATTGAGGAGGATAAATTGTGTGGGCAAAAGAGCAAAAGCATCAATTTTTAAGGAATATTTAACTCACTAATCAGGTTATGCCAGTATTTGAAGGTACATGTACATATATAAGTATATACTGAAAATACATGTGTGTACATGTATAACACTGCACATTCTTGTTTAAGATGAAATGTAATGATCAAGGTCATTCAAAGTTCCACTTTTAGAGTCATAAATTATAATAGGAAGAGTTTAAGTCTCGGTTCTGAGTCTTTTTTGTGGTACACAAGCAAGTGCTCATACTGATTTTTTTTTTTAATGGGGGAAAGAAAGTGTCTTTTTTCCAAGTCCTCATTCTATTGTAATTCTGAGTTTGAGATTCGTGTTACAGAGCTAATACAGATGTAATAAGCATAAAAATAAGAAACATGAACAGTATTTTACAGTAATTATGTTTATGATTGACATACAAACTGTGGTTTTCAACATTCTTCAGAATATCTTCTTTTGTGGTCCACAGAAGAAAGAAAATCATACAGGTTTGGAATAGTATTATGAGGGTGAGGAAATGACAAATCTCCCTATACAAAGAAACTATGCCTAAGTGTTCATTATTATCCTATCATGGGTGTTTTGCAGGCCATCCTGAGCTGAGATATTCTACTGCATGATTAACTGTATTTTAATAGCTATTAAAAATAATTACTTTGCTAAGATTTCATTAAGATAACGATTTCAGCTTCTCTCGATTAATTAAAAATAATTGTCGCTATATTGGCCCGCTGGTTATTTGCCCTGAAAATGGTTTGTAAAATTTGTCATTTATTGCATTAGTAAGCAAGTACGTAAAGCTTTATTTATACAGCACCTTTTAACAGTGTTTACAAAGTGCTTTACAGAAGAGAAATTCACAGACAAAATCATACATACACACATAGGAATAAGATAAGAAAATAAAATACAATAAAAAATAAATAAAAGATGCATGTGGACATTTACAGAAAAGAAAAACATATGTATTATTTAACTAATATCTAAAATATAATGCATGGAAGAGCATTGGTAACAAACGTCCACTATCTTTCCTGCTTAGGCTTCCAAATGTTAAATTAAATTCCCCAAACAGATCTTTTCTCTTAAAAATATGTTTTCTGTCCAGTGTTTTACTTAATCTTCCCAACATGGCAAAAAGCACTGATGAACTGAAAACACATACAAACATGTTGAAGTTTAATGATGTGCATTGTGAAATTGTGCTCGAATTAAAGTGTCACAGCCATTCTGTGTTCCTTGGTAGCGATCGAGTGCCGGTGAGACCTGAACAGCACATGTTGCTATCTGGGTCTAAACTCATTTCAGCCTAGCCAGAGAAAGAGAACTTGACTGGGCTGTGTAAATGTGTGTGTGTGTGTGTGTGTGTGTGTGTGTGTGTGTGTGTGTGTGTGTGTGTTGCATCTCAGACAGTGTGCAAATATTGAGTTCACTTTCGAGGCTTGCGCTTAAACCAACAAATTCACACAAAAATGATGTCAAAATCCCCGTCTTGTCGAGTATCCTAGTCAGACAGTCAGCCGAGAAAGACAATGTGTGTGTGTGTGTGTGTGTGTGTATACAGTATCAGTGCATTATGACTTAAAGTGACAGCAGCCTAATATTCCTGCTGTGTTTCTAATGTTAATCAAACAAAAAAAGATCAATCACTGCTCTTGACTGAACAGATTTTGTAACTTTAATGAGGATTAATCTTTAATTTATACAGTCAAATATGCAATGTTATTTTACACTTGACTATTTAATTTCTGCACCTGAAAACTAATGTTAGACCTCTCTGAAAAACATGAAGCACTGTTTATTTGATTTGCCCTATTATGTTTATTGTGCTGTTGCATAGTTTGATTACTTGTTTTTAGTAGTCGGTTTCCCCTGAACATTGCACTTACCGAACTGACCCTAAAATCGTGATAAAAAACAAACAGTGATTTTTTTTCAGTACAATTTTTGTACAGCAGAATGGCCAGCAAAAGTTCTATTATTGTGCTATATAAATAAATAAACTAAACTATCCCCAAAAAATGCTGAAAACCCTACCAGTGATCTGTGACATAAACAGAGCGAACTGCCATAATCCTGGGACACCACCTGTCTGACAACAACACAGCATACACAACTCCACATGACATACACAACTCCACATGACATACACAACTCCACATGACATACACAACTCCACATGACATACACAACTCCACACAACTCCACATGACATACACAACTCCACATGACATACACAACTCCACATGACATACACAACTCCACATGACATACACAACTCCACATGACATACACAACTCCACATGACATACACATGACATACACAACTCCACATGACATACACATGACATACACAACTCCACATGACATACACAACTCCACATGACATACACATGACATACACAACTCCACATGACATACACAACTCCACATGACATACACAACTCCACATGACATACACATGACATACACATGACATACACAACTCCACATGACATACACATGACATACACAACTCCACATGACATACACAACTCCACATGACATACACAACTCCACATGACATACACATGACATACACAACTCCACATGACATACACAACTCCACATGACATACACAACTCCACATGACATACACAACTCCACATGACATACACATGACATACACAACTCCACATGACATACACAACTCCACATGACATACACAACTCCACATGACATACACATGACATACACAACTCCACATGACATACACAACTCCACATGACATACACAACTCCACATGACATACACAACTCCACATGACATACACATGACATACACAACTCCACATGACATACACATGACATACACAACTCCACATGACATACACAACTCAGCAGCAGACTGGACAGACCTCACACACACAGCAGGGGCAATTCCCTCCACCACACAAACAAGTGTCCGACACAGCGCTACACTCAGATAAGCACCATAACGGCTTCGGCGTTAATTCGTTATACAAGGAAAATCTTCAACTTTGTTAAATTAGATATCTGATGGACCAAAGTCAAATCAACACAACAGTTTTGAAGCCAGTGTCATGTGACTGACAGCATATATGTGTTCTAACACGGCGAACAGTGTGATATCTGTTCAAATGCATTAGTATGGCAGTAAAAGTCATGACAGGACGTTAGTCATGTGCAGTTTGACGTCTCACTTCAGCTAACAGCTAACTTAATGACTCTTCCTGCAGAAATGTTGTGTCAGACACAACACATGCATGGTGTTACAGGTGTTGCACAGCAAGGAATGTATGTTCTTACCTGCTCTTAAAGAGATCGAAGTGAAATCGGAGTCTGTGAGCTGCTATGTTAGCTATCTATCACACACATAGAAACACTGGATGAGGAGAGCTAACATTAGCATACATGCTAAAAGCACCAGCAGCAGACATCCTTCAGCTAACGGGCACACAGAAATGAGCTCATTCTGGTCTTTTGCGGACCTCTAAGATTCGCCATTAACAATCATCTGTGTAAATGATGTCTGAATTTACTCCAGCTTAAGCTTTAAAAGTAAAAACGCCAGTCGAGGAGGGGAGGCGTCAGCCGTGACGTCACGGTGAATGAGGAGGAGCTACGATGAGGTTGTCCAATCAACGGCCGCGTTCAAACTCTAACGGGCGTTTTTTAACTGCTTGGCTTAACTTGATTTTTTTTAGTTTAATCTGCCCGAGTTGATATACTTCCCCATTCTTAGCCCAACAAACAGATATGAAATCAGTTATGTGCGACTTATGGTTTATAAAAGCCAAAAAGATAACTAAATGGTTTGAAGTTGGGATACCCAGCGAATTCAGCCGTTAGGACATTCAGACTACAAAGTCGTGGTAAAAAATTTGCAGTTTATTGAATATAGTCTTTCAAATTCAACAGGTTTTTATACTAAAGCAAAGCAATGGAAAAATGACTGCCTCACTACTTCCTGATAGTGCTGGTCTTAGCAGTGGACCGTGTTCAAGCTAAACAAACAGTGAAGCTGTCTCACGAGCAGTGTTTGTCCTGATGCGGGCGGCTGACCTAGGCTGTCCTGCTTGCCGGACTGTGAGTAGGCCACTGGTCAGGAAGTGGGACAAGCTTCTAAGTTCTAAATTTAGCACTTAAAGGAACAATAAATGATTTTAACCATATAACATGATCACTTTGTCATTTCTTTTGCCCCTTCTGTTGAAAATACAACTGACAATTTTGATTACTTATAGTTTAAACTTAAAGTTTTATTATTAATCGATGTCATTTGATGTCATTTAAAATGGGTAAAATGTGAATCACAGTTTATGTCACATTCTATGTGGGTTTTAGTTCTCTCAGTTTGTATGTTCCTATTTCCTTCGTTCCCATTGGCTAATTGCTAGCTTGTTTAAATAATTATCGTCACGTGTTGTTTAGTTCCTTGTTTATTTTTGTTGTATTCAATGCCCTTAGTTACCTAAGTTCATTGTTGAGTATTGTCTTTATGTTTGGATGTAAAGCTGTTATGTTTGATTTCTCATTTGAACTATTTTCTTTTGGATTATTATTAATACGCGAAAACAGATGCATCCAGATCCTCTTCTCCTTAATTCAAGAGACAAAATAACTGGTGTTCATAGCATTTTCTTAATGTTCACAGAACATGGGTGAAAACTGGTGATACATTTTACATGCACATCGCACATATGCCAAAAATGTGGATCTGTACACATATCAAAAGCGTGTGTGCTTTGCAGAACAAAAACATTTAGAGATATGAAAACAAAGGGGGAGGGCATATCCATTAGCAGTTTGTACAATAACAGGGATTATTACAACAGCTCTTTCAATGTTACTCTTATAAACAACTTGATAATAAAAGTCAGACTCCAAAAAATGCACACAGTAACAAGTGTGTTATTGCAGCCACAGGAACATAAATTGTTGACAAAATTGTACATGCACTTTCAACAACTGCTCAAACAGAATTCATTTAAGAAAAGTCAAGGGCCAAGTGTCCAGTTAAGGGAACGCTAATCAAGGACTCTGACAAATAGTTACTTCAACCAACTTTTAAAGCAAACTGTCTATAATAAATGAACACGAAGATGCTGTTTTTGGAGTTGTTTAAAAATCCTCTGGTAAAATATGAAGAGATATCATCAAGGCGCAGTGTTCGTCACTAATGGTCAAATATCACTCATTGATTTCATTAACTGCAACCCTGCTTCAGTGTTACTTTTACTCTTTGTACAGTATATTGGGACTGAATCTGATGATGAGGCGTGCTGGTGGAGTACTGGAGTAATGACTGCGCAGCCATATTTACGTGTACAGCTCTTGGCTGGATTTCCTTCTACAAAAAGAATCACCAACACTCCAAAATTGCACTTGCAAACCAGCATCCTAAGCTGGTCCCAGTGTGCAAAACCCATATATGCTGCTGGTGAACAGAAATACTGGATTATTCAGCAGGTGGTGTTGCCATTCAGCGTCACGGGTGTGTTCTCTGGTGTAAGGAGGAATAGATTCTTGAGTCACGGTGAGTGAATGAGTACATGCTCCAACCTGGTGGTTTTATAAGGGTTGCAGTAGTGAGCAGCAATATGGCCTCAAGTCAAGTCAAGTGTATTTATATAGCGCTTTTCACAATATAAATTGCATCAAAGCAGCTTCACAATATCAATCAAATAACATAATGTTTGTTTCTTAGTGGAAAAAACATCCACGTTTGGTAGGGCTGATCAATGGTATTAATGCTTGGTTAATTATTTTGAATATCCCCAACTGAACAAGCCAAAGGCAACAGTGGCAAGGAACCGAAAAACTCCATCAAGTGACCTACTGGTGTCCTAAAACTCCATCAGGTGACCTACTGGTGTCCTAAAACTCCATCAAGTGACCTACTGGTGTCCTCAAACTCCATCAGGTGACCTACTGGTGTCCTAAAACTCCATCAGGTGACCTACTGGTGTCCTAAAACTCCATCAGGTGACCTACTGGTGTCCTAAAACTCCATCAGGTGACCTACTGGTGTCCTAAAACTCCATCAGGTGACCTAATGGAGAAAAAAAAAAAAAACCTTGGGAGAACCCAGGCTCAGTTGGGGGCCAGTTCTCCTCTGGCGTTTATGAACTAGAGGCTGGATTTACAGTAACTGTAATTTGATACAGAATTTTGTTTTATTTTATCACTTCGGGGTGGGTACGCGAACCGGAATCACAACATTTTATCTGGCCTCTATACACCTGTTCTTCACTGAGCACTGTATAATCAGGTCTCTACAACACCTCCGTCGTGTGGCACATATCTAAACCTCTTATGAAAAAATTACATCAATAGTTCAAAATCTCTCCACCGAAACAATAAGTTGTGATATGTCTTCACTTTCATTAATCTCTCTAAACATAATAAAATAAATGCCAGCCTTTGGGAAAAGAGTGTAAAATATTCAAGACCCACAGGATAAAATTTCACCTTATTTTTTTTTTTTTTACTGTGAAATACTGTTAAATGCACCATTTTTGGAAGTAAAAACAACAAAAAAAATCGCATAATTTATAGTGAAAATCCATCAAATGACATTCCCACAATTCCCTGCGTGACACTTCACATTTGATGGTTTTTAATTTGATGCTTCTTAGTTTTTCTTCTTCTTTTGGTTATGTACATTATGATTGTATGTAACATATTATGTTGTAATAAACTAATGTTTATTGGGGGGGGGCGGCATCCAGTCCAGACTGGTGACCATCGTTAATGACCATAAAAAACACATTTAAAATGTACATTTCTATAGTTTATTATAATTTAGTTATTTTAATAAATTAAAACAACTCATCTCATTAAACGTCGCAAGTTGATTCAGGACAATGAACGAATTATGACTCAGAGTCATTTGGACCCATCGATCCAGAACAACATCTTCAAGTTGTAGAAAAACACTCTAACCATGTGTGAATCGTTCGCCTGATTCATTAAAAAGAATCTGTTCAAACGCGCGAGTCGCAGCGCGTTCTGATTTTCCCGCCCACAAGTAGATTTGCGTCACTTCTGCCCGGTCTCTCGCGAGCGCCCTGACGTGTCTCCAGCCGCACGTGCCATCAGCTCTTCGGATAAATGTATGCTGTTTTAACTTTATAAACTGCATTAAAATTATTTAATTCCTAAAAATTTGTATCAACGCGAATTTAAGAGAAAGTTGAGTCGTTAGAGTCAAAGTGAAGCGTTAATTGACGAGATGCTCGTTTCTGACGCGGTTCAATTAACGTCAGTCATTTTGACTAGCGTGTCTATGCTTAATTATTAGCATTTAAATGAAGGTTTATTACGATAAAAACAAATTCAAACTATATTGTCTGCTGCTTTTGTTAGATATCACAGCGTTTTACAGTAGGTTGTCGTTGAAAGAGGAACTCTTAATGACCGGCTTTGAATTTAAATAACGTTGGGCCTAACTTACTCAAAATATTAGCCAAGGATTCCTAAAGCTGGTCATGGTGTTCACTTTTGGTTTTCTGTCACAGATCTGGGAAATCTTGAATCGTCTTCTCTCAGCCGAAGCTGCTCAACATGGATGACTGGGAGGAAGACCAGGTAAAGTCGGCCACACTCCTCCAGAAAGCCACGTGCTCTCCTCTAACTTAGGCTACTTATCACTTCAGTAGTAATGCCAGCCTTAGCCATTGTTCGTTTGTATTTGGCATATAAAATGTGTATATTGAATATGTTGACTGTATATATTGTTACAAGTTTTGGCAGGAGTTTCTACTTATTTGGCAGCACTTTTATCCATAGTGACTTGAACTGCCATTTTAGAGATCTGAAATTACTCTCCTAGTTTATATATATATATATATATATATATAGAGAGAGAGAGAGAGAGAAAAAGTTAAATCTTTCTGTAAATGTATTTCAAGATTTTGACTAGTAGCAATTAATATCTTGATATCAAGAATTTATATTTGTACTAGTAACTAATTATTGATATAAAATTATTTATAGTAGTAAGAATTGTATTTGAAATATGTGAAATTGTAATTTCAATTAGGTTCAAATAATTTCTCTATCAACAATTGAATTTGAATGGCAACCTACAGTGACATTTAATTACTGAAAATACAATTACAGATATCAAGAAGTAGTTTTTACTAGTTGAAATTCAATTCTTGTTATCAATAATTCATATTTCTGTGAGTGATGTCACTTGTTGATATCAAAAATTAACATTTTACTAGTGGAAATGTAATTCCTGATATAAAAAAAATGCCAGTTAAATGTCAAATCTAGAATGATCATTTTAACTAGTGAAAATGTTATTGTTTATCACAGCCATATCCTGGGAATGAATAAAAGTAAAAAACGCTTTCCACATGAAGTTATACTCTAAAACTTGATGTGCACTACAAGTGCACCCTATGACGGGACTAGTGCACTCTTCAGAGCCTGAGGGAGATGTCCAACACGTGCTCGGGAGGCGCTGCAGAGCCACTGCTCACTGTAAAAAAAAAAAAAATTGCTGCCTTAAATTAAGTACAATCAACTAGGATGTTTAAGTTAACATTTCAACTTAAAGGGATAGTTCACCCAAAAATAAAATTTACCCCATGGTTTACTCCCCCTCAAGCCATCCTAGGTGTATATGACTTCTTTCAGACGAACACAATCAGAGTTATATTAAAAATTGTTCTGGTTCTTCAAAGCTTTATAATGGCAGTGAATGGCCGTTTTTGTTTTGAAGTCCATAAAAGTGCATCTGTCCATGATAAAAGTGCATCTGTCCATGATAAAAGTGCATCTGTCCATGATAAAAGTGCATCTGTCCATGATAAAAGTGCATCTGTCCAAGATGTCCATGATAGAAGTGCATCTGTCCATGATAAAAGTGCATCTGTCCGTGATAAAAGTGCATCTGTCCGTGATAAAAGTGCATCTGTCCATGATAAAAGTGCATCTGTCCATGATAAAAGTGCATCTGTCCATGATAAAAGTGCATCTGTCCATGATAAAAGTGCATCTGTCCAAGATGTCCATGATAGAAGTGCATCTGTCCATGATAAAAGTGCATCTGTCCGTGATAAAAGTGCATCTGTCCATGATAAAAGTGCATCTGTCCATGATAAAAGTGCATCTGTCCATGATAAAAGTGCATCTGTCCAAGATGTCCATGATAGAAGTGCATCTGTCCATGATAAAAGTGCATCTGTCCGTGATAAAAGTGCATCTGTCCGTGATAAAAGTGCATCTGTCCATGATAAAAGTGCATCTGTCCATGATAAAAGTGCATCTGTCCATGATAAAAGTGCTTCTATCCATGATAAAAGTCAATCTATCCATGATAAAAGTGCATCTGTCCATGATAAAAGTGCGTCTGTCCATGATAAAAGTGCATCTGTCCAAGAAGTCCATGATAAAAGTGCATCTGTCCAAGAAGTCCATGATAAAAGTGCATCTATCCATGATAAAAGTGCATCTATCCGTGATAAAAGTGTATCTGTCCATGATAAAAGTGCATCTGTCCAAGAAGTCCATGATAAAAGTGCATCTGTCCAAGAAGTCCATGATAAAAGTGCATCTGTCCATGATAAAAGTGCTTCTATCCATGATAAGTCAATCTATCCATGATAAAAGTGCATCTGTCCAAGAAGTCCATGATAAAAGTGCGTCTGTCCATGATAAAAGTGCATCTGTCCATGATAAAAGTGCATCTGTCCATGATGAAAGTGCATCTGTCCATGATGAAAGTGCATCTGTCCATGATAAAAGTGCATCTGTCCATGATAAGGCTCTTGGGGGTCCCGTGTATGATAAATATCCATATTTAAAACTTTGGCTAAAATAACTAGGTTCCGGCAGACGGCCTACACAAGTCGACTTGCGCCACAAGAGTAACTCGTGACGCATGTGTGACGTAGATGTAGGAGTAGCGTAAGCTTTGACGCCTCTACTGGTTCAGAAATATGGCTGAGGAACAAACTCAAGCTCCTCCCACATTTCCCCTTTAGACGTGGTGGTGTTTTGCTCTTTCCTCTGTGTTCATTACATCATGATAGATGCACTTTTATCATGGATAGATGCACTTTGATGAACTTCAAAACATGTATGGACATTCATTGCCATTATAAAGCTTTGAAGAGCCAGAACATTTATGAATAACTCCGATTGTATCCGTCACTGAAAGAAGAAAGTCATATACACCTAGGATGACTTGAGGGTGAGTAAATCATGGGCTAATTTTCATTTAAGTTGAATCTTGAATAACTTTTTTTTTCCTTTTTTTTTTTTTTTAGAAAAATGGCTTATTTTATAAAGCAATTTAAAAACATGTGTTGTCATAACTTATTGATCATATTTTTGGCCGTGCGGTCTGAGCTATAGGAATAACTGTACAGGTTTGCTGCTTGTAACTCAAAATAAAATATCATTAGCTGTGAATGATTAATGTAGGCAAGTTGTTAATGTTATTTTTGTGTCCTTCTACAGAGCCCTGTTGTATCCTCCAACTCAGGATTTGGTAGGTTTTTTTTTTTTTTAAACATTCTTTGCAGGGTTTCATTGTGCCATCAATGTTTAGTATGTAAATGTTACAATATAAAGGGTATAAAGCCCCCGCCTCCACTCACTCACGCCTGCTCAGAGATCCCCTCAGTATCAGAATGGTAATGCGCTTTGTGTATCGCTCTCTAAAACGTCCAACGCAACACTAATTAAGGAGACTAGCCTTTTGTTTGACTGTTATCAAACAGCGAATAATGTGTCGCTAATGTTAAACCATGTTTTCGTTCGCCTACTCTGAGTCAGACAACTGCCGTCTAACAATCAGTATCCTTAATGCTTTGAACATTGGGTACATCAATGGAGAAAGACAGTTCATCATAACATCGTAACATGTACATATTCACCCGCTATATTGCTAAATAAACTATTCCGCCAGTACACGATTTTTCATATCACGATAATTGCTATTGATAAGTGCATGCCACGCCGCATTGCTGCAGTAATTCAGGCAAAACGAGCCCCAACTAAGTATTGAGTGCTGTACATGTTCATACTTTTCATGCTCATACTTTTCAGTGGGCCAACATTTCAAAAAATCCTTTTCTTGTATTGGTCTTAAGTATTTTCGGAGACACTGAATTTGGGATTTTCATTAGTTGTCAGTTTTAATCACAATTAAATTAAATAAACATTTGAAATATATCTGTCTGTGTGTAATGAATATAATATCCAAGTTTCACTTTTTGAATGGAATTACTTTTTGATGATAATCTAATTATATGACCAGCACCTGTGTAGTGTTTTAGATAAGAATGTAAAAATAAAGTTTGAAAGTTTAAGTTCACATTAGTTAACACCACAGCACCAAATACGTAAAGGGTCAGTTCATCCCCAAAGTGAAAATGATCCCATGATTTACTCACCCCCAAGCCATCCTAGGTGTATGTTCTTGTACGACTTTCTTCTTTCACCCAAACGCAGTCAGAGATATATAAAAAAAATCTCCTGGCTCTTCCTAGTTTTATAATGGGAGTAAATAGTACCTGAGATTTTGAAGCCCATGGAGTGCGTCCGTCCATCATAAAAAGTAATCCATACGGCTCCAGGGGGTTAATAAAGGCCTTAAGCGAAGAAATATGTTCAAAACAGCATTTAATTATACAGTGCATTCACAAATATTCATAAAATTCTCCCTATTTTCCAAATGCATGTAATAGATCTTATTGTGAAAGATTCATCTGTGCATGTATGCTTCAGTTTTTTTCTTTCATGTAATTTTGAATCAATGTTATAACTTCAGACTTCTGTCTGGTGACGTTTGCAAGACTTGTTCAATCCTTTAGTTCGGGTTAAAGCTCGCATCTGCTTCCGTTCGGGAGTGCAATGGCTCAGTCTCAATCCAATAAACTGATGCATAGAACCAAGAGCCGCCCTACATTTTTTCTTTTCCGATAATATTATAATGAGCTCAATTAAATGTTTTTTAAACACTTTTTAAGCTCTGAAACTTGCAGGATGTTTTAATGTTGCAAACACCTTATGTCAAAAGATCAAGGCAAATTTGATTTGTGTCCTTTAAATGTACGCTTAAATGTCAAATGTATTGCCCCTCTTCACTTGCAGGTCTGGGCTCCAGTAGTACTGATGGAGGATTCAAGAGCTTCTATACAGGTTGACTATCTCATGAGCCTCATTTTGTACATACAATCATTTGTGTTAATACTCAAGTGTAAATTATCGTGTGCATGTACGAGTCATTGCTGTCAGTCAGTGATTGACAGAAGTTACTGAAGCATAGCTTTGAGTTCTCGCAGCTGTACACTAGAACCATGGGTGGCAACTTTTTTTTCTTTTTTTCTCATTAACCATATTCTGCACACACACCACAGCAGCTTAATCACTCAGAGCAGTGGCAACCATGTTTGTTTCACAAAATGTTTTATTTGTAGGAAGTGCAGGAAATGAGAAGACAAACAATGAAGGTTTGTTTTCTTTTTCCTCTAAGGCTGTATGAATGAATCCGCTCTAGAATTATGAAAGAAATGTCTGTTGCAGGACTCCAGACCACAACCTAAATGCGACACATGTGCTACAACTTTAAGAGTCTAGTCTACAGGCGGGAAAAGTCTTAATATGATCATATCTAAGTGCACGTCTCCTGCAGGCAGCGTGAGCCGTGCTGGCCAATTCATGATTAATCCTGATTGAGACAAACAGGTTACGATAGGATCAAAAACAGGCAGCCAGACAGAGCTTGCAGTGGCAAGCGTCCTACATTTGGGTCTCGCACACTATTAATCCGAGAAATTGAAGCAGTTATTTTACCCATATTCCTAACCATGGATGTTGCTATTAATGGTGATAGTAAATTATTAAATATTCAAATCAATTATTTGTTTGAGATCTAACTAATTCTGAAATCAACCTATTTAAATATACAGTGTATACAAAAAGTGTTCAGAAAATTCACTCTTTTCCAAATGCATGTAATGGATCTTATTGTGACAGATTCATCTGTGCATGTATGCTTCAGGTTATTTCTTACCGTGTAATTAATCAATGTTATAACTTCAGACTTCTCTCTGGTGACTTTTGACTTGTTCAATCCTTTATTTCGGCTTAATCCCGCCCATGTGAGCTCGTCTGTTTCCATTGGGGAGTGCAACGTCCTACATTTGTTATTTTTCAATAATTTTATACTTGAATGCACATCAAAATACGGAAGAAATGTTGCTACATCTGTTTCAAATGCTCTACATCTGAGTATCGCAGAAAAGCCCTAAATCTGGATGTGCAAAACTTGTTGCATCAGCCAAAAAGTCTTGAAGCTGCTTTGAAACAGCCTCGACTGAGTACTGCGTTAAGGGTCTGAATACGTTTCTCAGTGTTTTTTTTAGTTAAAAAGAAAAACATTTTTTGAATACTTTATGAATGCACTGTAGATGCAAATGCAATCAGTATCACTAGAGTGAAGGCATCGAATTAGATTGATACTAAGCTGTTCTAAATGACCATTTTGACCAAGCAACTCGGAGTTTTGAACCTTTTGGATCCCATTTCCATTTGACAATTTTCTTTGGTCTGGAGCCCTGCGTTTTTACAAACATATTAGAAGCAATAACTTGTGTAAGCAATTCTCATTATTAGGGATAATTAAAATCCTATATCAGATGCTATTATGATCTGGAACCATGATGCTTGAAAGGATTCAGATCAGAGCGTGTCTAAGGTGAACCATTGTGTTTGTAGACAGTGACTCGTGGAGGTCGAATGCTGGTGACGGATTTAGAGGCAGAGGTGAGTGTCTGAACTTACACTAAGTAATGATAAAGCGTTTCAGCAACACCGTAAGCAGTTTCTCAACCCTGTTACTTTTCCAAAAAGTATGTGCTCCCAAGCACTGTACATGTTTAACGTTTCCTAGTTTAATAATTATAAATTTGTCTGTCCAGGAACCCTGGTTAGGCATGTGCAAAACTACATCTTTTAAAATACCTGACCATTTTTTAAAGAACTATAGATTGTTACATTTACTGAGTTTAAATCTAGAGTTGTTTGTGCTTGCGTAGTGTGAATGCTGTAACCGTTGCTGATCTGGTGTGTTTAGGAGGCAGGGGAGGATCCCGAGGAGGGAGAGGCGGCTTCAGGAATACCTTTAAATCAGGTGAGATTACATTCATCATCTCTGATCCCCTCAACAGAAATCCAGTATTAATGCTGTCAATCTATTTGGGTTGTTACATTTAAAGCGGAACATAAGCACATACGTAGGTTAAAATAGCTATTGTGAAAAATCCCAAATAAAATTCGTGTCTGGCTTTTTTCCGCAGAAACGTTGGCTATCGTTTTGTGTGATTTTCTGTCATGTCTTTAGAGGAGGATTGTGGGTATGGAGCAATTTTAGAAAGGTGGTTCTCGACCCTTTTGGGACAAATGTCCCCCCTACTTCATTGTGGTTGTAGTGTTTTTTTTTTTTTTTTTTCCTGCGTTTTCGATACATCTTCGTAATTTTACAGGGGAAGTTGGTTTACTTTAACAGACATCATGAATGCGAGACCAAATCTATGGGAAATTTCAAATGAAAGTGAGCAACGAAACCACTTTACAAATCGTCCTCCCACAAGGCTGTTAGCTAAAGCTACATGCGATGATCCGATGCCTAAGGGTGTGTCTATCTACCATAATATTGCAATTGTTTTTCAAGAGGAGCACTTTTCTTGACATGGACATCCATGCTTCACCGGCATACATAGCAGCCTTGCTGAATAAGTTGTTTCTGGTGGCTTGAGTATCTACAGACACCTTGAGGCAATATTTAAAGCTGTGCAAAAATGTGAGTATTTTCACATAAAATGCTCTTTGTTTTTCAGAAATTGATGAAAACGGCAACGACGAGGGTAATATTTCTCTCTCGAATAACAACGACCTGTTTAATGAGCCTTGTGTTTGGTTGTCTCATGGAGCCATCGGTGTGTTGCAGGTTGGAAAGGAGGTGAAAGCCGAGGAAGAGGCCGCGGTGGTTTCCGTGGGGGATTTCGAGGTGGTTTCCGTGATGGTTGGTTGTTGGAATAAATTTATTTTAATTCTAATTTATGTGAGAAAATGGCAAAAAGAGATGACTTGAAATATGCACAGCTGTGCAGGAGTTGGTTGCCTGGGGCAATAGTGAATTAAATAGTTTAGTGCTTATTATTTGCAGTTGACCACAAAACACTTAGTTGAGTTGTGTAATGCGTACATTCATTTTAATGTCTCATTCTTAAGGTGGTAATGAAGAGACCGAAAGGTGATATTTTAATATTCATCTGTCAGAGCTCGGAATTCACTTTTTTACTTGGTAGCTCTGGTGCTTCCAACTTTAAAAAGTTAGGAGCACCACCAAATTTGACGTTTAGCTCTGCCAGTAGAGCGGAACGAACGGCAGGATCCCGGCGAGTAAAAGCCTTAATAATCGAACCTGATTTGAAAGCCACACCCTTTTTTGTGCTTGGTACTCTCCCAGTATTTTTAACCAAGCTCTCGCGCTTAATGTATTGATTCAGTTGCGAACGCTGTGTTCCCTGCAAACTCCGTCCCACAGGCTTTACAGTGAGAACAATGCATTGAACCATCAGCATAGCGAGACACTCAATCTTTTAGCCACTCTCTCCGAAAGCTGTACGATTTATTTTCAGCTGGTGGATCCACATTAACCCCATCACCAACTCCAGGAGTATTTGTGACTTTAGGTGACCGCTTACAAAAGAAATCTGTCAGCGTTCGTTTCATCTTCTCTGTTATTCAGCCTTTTAAATTTCGCGTGGCAGTCGGCTCCCTGTCTCATGACAACGGAGCGCAGTGAAAGAGTGGGAGTGATTGACAGTTAATATTAACCAATCTAAAATCTGCTTTAAAGTGAGAAATGTAAGGATGAAGTTTGGTTATGTAACGTTGGATAGAATGATGGTCTGGCCACCACGTATCAGCGCACAGAAGGTACACACTGTGCAGTAATTTGCGAACGTTTTGTAGAGAAATGAAAACGGGTTGCACCACAACCATTATTTGAACTCGCACAAATGCTCCCAAATATATTTGTAGGTTGCACAGATTAAATTTCAGGAGCATATGTGACCAAAATGGTCGCAATTTCGAGCCTTGGTGAATGAATACATGTACAAGTGTATAAGAATTTTTACATAATGCTCTTTATCTTCCAGCAGGTGATGAAAATGGCAGCGACGAAGGTAATATTTCTTTCTTTTGAATAACAAGCATGTGTTATGGCTCTTGTGTCTCATGGAGCCATCTGTGTGTTGCAGGTTGGAAAGGAGGTGAAGGCCGAGGAAGAGGCCGCGGGGGTTTCCGTGGGGGATTTCGTGATGGTTAGTTTTCAGAAGAAATTAATTTGAATTGTAGTTATGAGAGATGGCAAGAGAGACATGAAACTAGCACAGCTATGTTGGTAGTTGATTGCCTTGGGCAATAGTAAATTACGGAGTTGTTTAGTTATATATATGTATACATATTATATAGTTATGTATATGACTGCAGCTGTTTTTGACCAGTCATAATCGAATAGTGTAATTTAATTTTAATATTTATCTCTTGCTCTTAAGGTGGCGATGAAGAGACTGGGAAAAGAAGCTTTGGAAGAGGAGGTGATGTTCAATTCATCTGTTTTTAAGTGGTGCTTAAGTGATTTTATCAAGAGGTTCTTGTGTTTTAACTGAATTTCTTCAATGGCTGTTTAGGTTTCAGAGGCCAGAATGAGGAAGTGTTCTCCAAGGGTAATTTACTGCATTTATAGAAACTTAGTATGTAATAGACTGCTGCTTTAACTACTGGATTTCTTGCTCTTTCTCTGATTGTCCAGTCTCAACATCAGACAACACAGATCAAGAAGCTGGTGAAAATGCAGGTGGGTCATATTTACCTTCAGTGCAAGACCGCTTTTCTTTCGCTGTATGGAATTAAATTTCTATAAGTGAATTCAAGGTCCATATTTTTCGTTATGCAAAACTGTTTGTCTTCACCATAAGTGAGTCTTTTGAACTTGGCTAAATGAATGTTAAAACTGTATGGATGAATACTTTATGGGTGAGGACTTGGAGAAAGTGCTAATACCAGAAAATACATTTCATCTGTAAGTTTTATAGTATAGCAAACTTTTATTATACTGGATAGCATCCCTGCCATTATTTTGAAAATAATGTTCTAAGTGCATGTTATCGGTGACATTATTTAAAAATGTATATCAAATATAATCCTGTAGTTATCATTGCAGTTGCTGATTGAACTGGTCTGGGTTTGCTGTTATTGATTTGAGCTACAGTTCATAGCTACAATATTCCAGCAATTATTTGGCAACGTAATAGCATGCATAGTCTGAGTGCAACATGTTAACATGGGGTTTTAAACCATTTATCAGATGTCAGATGTGGTCTGAAAAATGGTATGGACATTTTTAAATGGGCGGTTTAGGATCTCTGAAGTCATTGCTGCAGCCTCGTTTCATATCCAAAATGAGTAACGTCCCGTTTGTCTGTCTTCTAGGACCCAAGGTTGTCTATGTGCCGCCCCCCCCTCCAGAAGAGGAGAGCTCCATATTTTCACAATTTGCCACAGGGATTAATTTTGATAAATATGACGATATTCCCGTGGAAGTGAGCGGCAGCAATGCTCCAAAAGCCATAATGGTAAGTTATATAGATATATTTTTCAATCCGTTTTAACCTTTAAAAAAAAAAGATTG
The DNA here is from genome assembly GCA_030578275.1 of Meda fulgida. Classification (NCBI taxonomy): domain Eukaryota; kingdom Metazoa; phylum Chordata; class Actinopteri; order Cypriniformes; family Leuciscidae; genus Meda; species Meda fulgida. The sequence continues at coordinate 1,363,558 of CM060625.1, read as the reverse complement.
GATTTATGAACAGTGAATAATTTCATTTACAACATTTAATCATAATTTCATTAACGATCCACCTTTTTCCTGGCTAGCCTACTGTGTTTGGAATTATGGGTGACACTTCTGGTTTGGGGAGCTTCCATTCGAAAAGACTGAAATGAATAATAGACTACAAATATTTGTCATGGGTCAATGTGACTGAATAAGCTGTACATTTTCCTTGATGTTTTATTTTAGACATCATGAATATGGCAAGAGCTCTTTTCAGTCGCTGCTTTCTCTTCCTCCTGATTTTCTTTTTTTAACAGTATGAAAAAGACAACATGTACTCTGCATTGGTGATCAGTTCTTTTCTCCCGATTTAGTTTACGATATATACCATTAATAATTTGCACATTTTACAGGCTTGCGGTTTTAACAGCAGTTCGCAGTAAATATTACACATTTATGCCAAATGATTGCTTGTGAACAACTGTTGATAAAAAGTTGTAATAGAAAAGAAAAAAATTCATTTAATCAATTATACTTGATTGTGTTACAGCATTTAAATTCTAAATGATTTTTAAGGATCTGCTATACCGCACCCTTTGATCTACTAGAAAGGTTCACTATTAAAAATGTCTTGACCTGAAACGCCACTAGATGGAGCCTGCATGATATGACAACTGGGTAGATCAGACTTGACTTAGGCTGATGAAAAGCTATGAAAATAGGCCAAAATATCTCAAATAAGTCTCTCTGTCTCTCCCTCCTCACACTCACACAGACCTTTGGCGAAGCAGGACTTTGTGAATCACTGAACAGGAATGTACAGAAGTCTGGATATGTAAAGCCTACTCCTGTCCAGAAATATGGAATCCCCATAATCTCTACTGGACGGGATCTAATGGCTTGTGCCCAGACCGGATCAGGAAAAACGGCAAGAACCACTCTTGCATGCTGTTCTTATTTAATGATCATCTTTCCTGTCAGTGTGTTCAGAAGATTACATATTATACATGTTTAAGTACACTGCCTGACAGCTGTCTCTGTGCCCCCCCCAGGCGGCGTTCCTGCTGCCCATCCTGCAGCAGTTCATGACTGATGGCGTGGCGGCCAGCAAGTTCAGTGAGGTGCAGGAGCCCGAGGCCATAATCGTGGCTCCCACCAGAGAGCTCATCAACCAGATCTATCTGGAGGCCAGGAAGTTCGCATATGGGTACACACTTTACCATTTTCAGCCATATAAATTTGGTTTCCAAATTTGGGTCCCCCCCCCCCCCCCCCCCCCCCTCATGGTTTATCTATTGATTATTTTCTGAATAGTTGATTTAATTCTTTGGTTAATTTACCAATAAGTAATAACCAGTAATTTACCATTAATTACCGTAACTTATCTATGTGTGAACTTTCACCTAATGATATTTATCAGAAAATATAAGGTTTATGCTGTGCAGGCCTAATTAGGAAAGTTAGAGATGTGGACATTAATCCCTGTAAAATAACTAGGAAACAATACGAGTTGACCACTACAGTAGTTTGCACAGTGAGGTGAGTATTGATACAGATGTCATGGGTTGATTCTGATTTAAGTCCTTATTAGCATAGCCAACACTTGGGCTCGCATAAAGTCCCTTATTCATTCTATAATGCTTGTAGTCCCCAAGTTGATTGCAAGCAATTTAATATCCTTAAACAATTGGTCTTGAATCTCGTAGGACCTGTGTGCGTCCTGTGGTGGTTTATGGCGGTATAAATACTGGATATACTATTCGAGAGGTGTTGAAGGGCTGCAATATTTTGTGTGGGACCCCTGGAAGATTGCTTGACATCATTGGGCGTGGAAAGGTAGTTTTTTTCTCTCTCTCTAATAAACCATGCATTTACTGTGTGTCTGTCATGTTTGAGTGTTTGACTTGTTCCCGTCAGGTTGGCCTGAGTAAGCTACGGTATCTGGTTCTGGATGAAGCAGACCGGATGCTGGACATGGGCTTCGAGCCAGATATGCGAAAGCTAGTGGGATCTCCAGGAATGCCTCCAAAAGAGGATCGGCAAACCCTCATGTTCAGTGCCACCTTCCCTGAAGAAATTCAAAGGTCTGACTCTGACACGCTTTAAGTGTTATTCTTCCAGAACCTAATTTTCCAAACCTGTATAACTTGCCTCCATGGAAGATAAAAACCTGCTTTAAATCAGGGGTTCTCAGCTCTGCAGGACATTGGACCTCAAGAGCCAAGGTTCAGCTCCAACCTTGATCAAACACAGATGAAGAGGTATTCAGCATTACTAGAAAGATAAGCAGGGGAGTGTAATCCAGGCTGGAGCTGAACTCTGCTGGAGCGTTTACCTTGAGGGTTGAGAAACCCTGGTTTTCTAAAACATTTATTTCATGCATGGATATGGCCATAATGTTAGCCAGGGTACAAACTAGTGCCAAATGCAAGTAAAAATTGGCGTTGGAATGGTTTTACTTTTTTTTTATATTTTTTTATATGAATTGACTAAATAGTTTGAGAAGGTGAAAGCTCTCAAATCACAACAGTTGTGGTGTTATGTAAAGTATATGTATGTATAGTAGTACTGCATGTTTCAGTGTATAGCCAAAGCTATTTTAGCACTTTCAGCTTTTGATTTACAGTTAATGTTTCTCTGCCAGTGCTGTTTGACTCGTTAATAATTTGCACTTGGGAGCGCAACATGCGCCAACTATCTTTGGAAATGCGTAATGTCAGCTAAGAGAAGCGTTAAGATCTCTGGTTTTCAGTCAAAATAAAAACTAATGTTTGAAAGAAAAGAAATTAGGACAACCATAAATGTTAGTATTGTAGTTTTACCGTTCTGTAAAATAAAACGATGCTAATAGTGGCTTCAGCAGGACTGATGTATGCATCATGTATTGCATGACAGGTTAGCAGCAGAGTTTTTGAAAGTGGACTACCTCTTCCTCGCTGTGGGTGTGGTGGGCGGAGCCTGCAGTGATGTGGAGCAGACCGTCATTAAGGTGGACCAGTTCTCCAAGAGGGAGCAGCTGCTGGAACTGCTCAAAACTACAGGTGTGTGCTCACATGCATACGTGTTGGATTATATTTTACCTTGGGGACTTTCATTTATTGCCATGGGAATTCATAATGCTTGTAAAAGAGTGAGTCAAAATCTGGTCCTCACAAAGCTATCAAAAGGATATGCAAGTTCACAGAAACCTTCCCTCTGCTACTCCTGTCTGTCGTTCTCCATCCAGCGTTTTCAAACGGTGTTCGGTTACGGCACAACCGTCCCGGAGGCTGCATTTACGCTGCGTACACAGATTTGCCAATGTGCTTAAGATAAAAAATTCTGTCCAATATCGGTGTTTATACATTAATCTTCCTCTTTACTAGAATGATTCCATTGGTGATCGCTAGAGATGCTAACAATTAATCGATTGATTAATTGTCGATAATTTAATCCTAAAACTTATCGATCGTCGATTAAGATATCATTTTATGATGTTGAATCGTGATTATTAGGGGCTTTCGCACCGGAGGAACCTTTTCATAGTTCCTAGAACTGTTGGCAGAAGCTCCCGGATTTTGGCGTGTTCGCACCCCAGGTACCAGGAACGGTTTTAGTTCGACTCTGAAGTAGAAGCGAAATTGGTTTCTCCAAAAGGAGTAGGTCTAAACCAACACTACAGGAACCAGTAGGAGACCAAGAGAAACATGATTATGTATTTCTGCGCAGCAACACTGGACATCAAGTATACGCTAGTACCTTTTCATACGGTCTACTTTCTATGTATAACAGTTCTATCTAATAACGTATTAGCCAGGACTGTTAGATCGTAAACTAATGAACATGAGAATGTGAGCGCTGTTTGTTTGCTCAGGCTCTGGCGTTCTCAGTGCCGTCACAATAAGGCTCAATCCCAATTCCCCCTTTGGCCCTACCCCTCACGTCAAGGGGTAGGGTGTCCCGATTCTTGTTTAGATCGAGGGGTAGGGCTACATAGCCCTCGAAACTGACATTTTTCAGAGGCACACTCCAAACGGAGGGCTACGAGAAAGTTCGCAGAATACATCGCGAATCACCGGCGCGATGGCTTCACAAACGGTTAAACATTTAAATTTAGCGCCAGATGACACCACCGTGCACTTTATTTACTCTTATAATAATGATATAGCCATTTAAATTAAGAAATTGTATGGATGCTTAGGAACGTTAAGCATCATGGTTCCTCAAAAGTTAAGAGCAGCAGCACTGATTGTCAGTCGTTGTCATGGAGAAATCCTGTAAAAACTCCGTAACGGCAGAGCCATCGCCGACGACTGATGGCGTATCGGGTTCATGAAGGGTTGTTCCATTTCGTAGAGGAATATTTCAACCCCTTCGCCCTTGTAACTCTCTTTTAAGGGCTAAGGGGTAAACTCGAAAAAGAGGGGTAGGGCCAAGGGGTGAATTGGGATTGAGCCTAAGTCACAACAACAAGCGTGGCTTGCGTCACTTCAGAGTTCCTACTGGCGCTGCGAATGCAACCAGGAAAACGTTCCTAAGGGAACCATTAGTTCTCAGGGAAATCACCCTGGTGGCTCGATCCTAGAACTAACCGGTGCGAAAGCCCCTAATGACAAATGTTTTTTTTTTTTTTTTTTTTTAATGCATAAAATCTGGGTAACTTTTTCACTGTCAAGACATTAAATGATCAATTTTGATATTTTGTGTGTGGGATTACAGGGACTGAACGCACAATGGTCTTTGTTGAAACCAAAAGAAGTGCTGATTTCATAGCAACTTTCCTCTGTCAGGAGAAGATCAATACTACAAGCATCCACGGGTACCGTTTCCTCCACTCTTCCCTCAATAACCTGTTCTTTCTGATTCTGCTGACAAGCAGCTTTGTAACCTCTGAACTGCTATTCTTTATGGTAATCAATCATTGATGCACGATTCGCTTCTAATCGAACACTTTTGTCTGATCAGTGACCGAGAGCAGCGGGAGCGCGAGAAAGCTCTCAGTGATTTCCGCACAGGCCAGTGTCCGGTGCTGGTGGCCACGTCTGTCGCTGCCAGAGGCCTGGACATTGAGCATGTGCAGCATGTGGTGAACTTCGACCTGCCCAGCAGCATCGATGAATATGTCCACCGCATTGGAAGGACCGGACGCTGTGGGAACACTGGCCGGGCCGTGTCCTTTTTTAACCCAGAGTCAGACACGCCAGTAGCTCGCTCTCTGGTCAAAGTGCTTTCAGGGGTATGTACTTCTCACATACCTTCAACAGCCGTGGTTTCACCCGGAGTTCAGTTCACTGCAGGGGTGGCCAACCTTCCTAACATTTAATATCACAATCTTGTAACTATCACGATCTGTATCGCGATCTTCCCAATTTTGATGTACTATCACGAATATTACAGACTGGATCAAGCGCATGTCATATTTGCACAATTTATAACAGTATTGCATTAAACAATCAGTTTTCAAAATAGTCCTTAAACCTGGAGTTAAACTTTAAATACTGCGTAGTAACTGAACATAACTCACTGTCTTAATGTAAATGCTCACCAAGATGGACATTTTGACGTTTTTGTATATATTTGACCGTTAAGCAAATGTAACAAGTGAAATGTATATATTTTAATTACATTTATCTCACCTAAATGTCTCATTCATTTGTAAACGTTAGATTAATTAGCTGCGCAGTACTTGGTAGCATTTTCCGGCTAAATGAATGATAAATAAACATAAACTAGTAGGCTATTTGCAGTATTTTAAATAGTTTTTAACCGAATTATTTTGCACTGAAATGACACTCGGCTCTGGCAGCGCTGCATCACGTGCACCTGCGCAATATCATAGCCTATGATTTCTGAAAATAGTGCTATGTCAACTAGTGATTTCATCACAAGAACTGTTGAGGAATATGCAACATAATTTAGACAATGTTTTTTGTCATAATGTTATGACTGACAGACACTAATTTCAGCCGCTCTATGCATGTCCTCGCACAGCTGAACATGAGCTCAGCTTCACGGCTGAGACACAAATAGACTATTAACTTAAAGCTTTTACTCTTAAACATAAAAAGCATGTCCACTTTAATAAAAAAATAATATTTATTAAACCAGATCAAGACGAGAGCAGAAACAAAATGGTGCATAACTGAAAAATAAAGCATAGGCTCAAAACACATACAAACAGTGGGCACAGTGCAATTGCACATTAGGCTCCCAAATAAAGTGCCCAATTCCTTCCGTGATATTTTTGCATTTGGATGGGGGAGGCTAAATAAACCTCAGCGTGGTCTGGGGGATGCTACCGTCGGTGCGGGCGGGTGCGCCTGCTGTTATAAAACGATTAGACTAAAACATTGAAATACGCCAATTCTGATGTTCATATAGCCTACTCAAAACAGTTAGCTTACCGCTTTTAGGTGATATGCCATGTTTGTAGTCGAGCTGTGATAGGCAAACTTTTGCTTGCAAACTTTGCATTCGACTTTTTTCCCCGTTTTCTATTTTTGTAAAGTGCTGCCACACTGCCGATGTCTTTGACATGGTGACATGACTTCTAGTACTTCCTTCAATCTGTCTCTCTTCTCCAGTGGGTTGGGCTAATCCAAAAGAAGTGAAAACAAGGGTGTGTTCTGAAGACAGATTGTTAACTGTGAAACAGGTGCTCTGAAAACACCCCCATTAGCAATTAGTGCTTTCCACCTGATGAAATTAACACGCAAAAAATCGACCAATCAGAATTTTGGTGGAGCCAGAACGTATCGACCAGTAATCGACTGGGAGATTACAGCCCTAGAAACTACAGTACTACAGAAACTGAATACAGTAATCAAATAGTCCTGTATAAATTAGATGCTATTTAATCCTGATTCCTTACAATTATTACAATTAAAGCTATCTTTTGTTGTTTTATTAAAATTTAGCTAATACTAACAGTGTTTTTTTGTTTTTTAAATATAAAAACCCTTGCCTCATGTACTGTGCTAGATTAGCTGGGTCTGATCACAGCACTTGCATGTTTCCCTTTAGCAGGTTTGATTGCTTCTGTTCTCCTAATTAAGTTTGGACAAGAGTCTTCTAAATGATGAAATGTAAATGCCAAAATAACGCCGGTAATCCTCATCTCGCAGGCTCAACAGACGGTTCCCAAATGGCTGGAGGAAATAGCGTTCAGTGCTCATGGGACAACCGGCTTCAACCCACGGGGAAGGTTGTTTGCGTCTACAGACACGCGGAAGGTACGCCACACACACACATCCCTATTTTGAGCTTTTTATTATTAATGCCAAGGTATCATAAATATAAGTACATAGCAAAAATTCAAAAATTACATACAAGGAAATAAAGCAAAGCATCACATATTTACATATACATGGGTTATAGCCTGTATGTATACTCATAAAAAAACAAACAGAAAGAAGTTGAAACAAGTTTATTGTCCCTGTCCTGAGCTTCTGCTGGTGTGTGTGTGTGGCTGCTTGTGTGTTTTGTAGGGAGGATCCTTCAAGACTAACGAGCCGGTGCCGGCTGCATCAAACCCAGCATCCGCCGATGACGAGGAATGGGAATAACTAGCACCGATAACACCGTGTTCTTATGTAGATTAACTTATATTTTTGAGTTTATTCATTTCTCCGACATGTTTGTTAAGTTGAATGATTAAGGTAGCATTACAGTAAAGCTGTTGCATTTAAAGTCACATTCTTGAAGCTGTAGGTTTGATCTCAAGGACAGGATACTAATCAGGACATGATGCCTTTTAGCAGTTTGGATTGATTTTTTTTTGTATCACTTGTTTTGACTGGAGCACAAATGGATTAGTGGATTTGTTTTAAGTTGTCACATTTTAACACTTTGCTAAGAGTATTGAGTTTTGTAAGTCTTTACCTGAAGCTCATTCCTACAGTTGTATCTTATCAATCAGTTCTGTTAAATGTGACAGTTTGCAGGTTGTTTTTCTTGACGTTTTCGTCTTAAAACCGAAGGATACAACAAGTAAAGAAACTTGTTTTGCCAATGTACCCTGCCAAATAAAGGTAAATAAAGTGATTGTTTACTGGACATCTTTGTTTCAAAATCTGATTCTACACTCCAGGTCTTCTGAAACCTCAAGGGTCATTTTAAAACATTCCTCTAGTTTTCTGTTGCTATAAATCCCTGATCAAGAGCTTTGTGTTAACCGGAGAGGAGAATGACTGCTATGGTTGTAAAACTAGGCTACTGTGAGAATCTGGTTTTCACGATAATGGGTTCATGTATCAATGTTCACATCTGTGTTTATGGAAGCTGATAAACACAATAATTTCCCGCACAGTAACCCTTAGCTATAGCATCTGGTTAGTAGTGGCCAGTGTTGGTTCACTCCATTATGTATGCATAGTTTTTCATGAAGACTAAATAACCAGTCCTGCTCCTCTGGTTTGATCCAGTTGTGTCCTGAAATGAAGAGGCAGTAGTAATGAATGGTCATGAAGGTTTTAGAAACACCATGTTTTATAAATGTCTTGCTTTAATTACACCATTTATTTTTCTCCAGTTCATGGAAGAAGTGAAGTCTCTAAGACTGGCACAAATAACTACCTATCCATAACTTGAGTTTGAGGTTACTGTTTTAAAAGCTAGTGTATTTTGGTCTCCATTAGAGAAACACTACATGACCTGTCAGGAGCCCCAGCCTCATGGTTCTTCCAGTTTGAGATTTATTAAAGATTTTAAAACTCAATGTATGCCGATAAAATATAAATTTGGCATAACTAGAAAAACTTGTTTTTATAACATGCCCATGGAATTATGACGTTGATGGGGTGAAATAAAATAAGAAATATCTGGATTTTTAGTTGTCTTAGCTTATTGTTTTTATTTATTTGTTTTTAAGTCATTTTGAGAAGTATTCTGAGGACCACTGCCATGCTTCTATTATACACTTTAACTCATAATTTCTAATTATGAAAGAGCTTGAGTAATTTCTAATACCAACAGCACCACTATTATAATAAGATTATAATAACGCTTAATATAAACATTTTAATTTTAACATAAATAGAAAAAAAACTAAAACAAATACGTGGGACTGATTGCTGATTAACGATTTTAGGAAGTAAAATAAAATGTTAGTTTGGAATGTTAAGTTTATTAAAATAAAATGTTAGTTTTGTGTTTAATAACTACGTTAAAAGGACACATTTGGATCTGTTCTCAGAACAGCTTCCATCGCGTATGCACTGCCGCCCGCTGGGGAATTGTGGGTAATGTAGTTGTTTGAACTCTTTCTCACGTTCCACATGCGTTGTGTATCCGTGAAATCCGCACTACTAATCCCATGCGTCATCTGACAGGCATGTGCCGTTTAATTACGGAGTTTCGTTTTCAAAACATTTGTCTCAGCAGATTGTCGGGTTGTGTCTGGTTTTGGTAAGTTCATTATTAAAACTTTCTTTTTAGATGAGCTTCAATTTAAAAAGTAAAGCAACAAGCGATATTCATGTGAAGTGTACGGATATGTAAACAGATATCCACATACCTAACAGTGTTGTTTATGACAGATGGAGCTGATGTAAAGGCATTTTAGTGTTTGCAGCGATGCTCGCATGATTTATGTGTTAATCTGTTTCTCGCACATTGGCGGGCTTAAAATGATGCTCTCACACATTTACATTCGTGCAATGATTTCATATCATTGTAGAGAAGCTGCAGTTGTCTTTTAAACTGAGCATAGACATATTTCACTATTGGACATTGGATATGAATGTGTTTTCCCCATAGCAGCTGCAGGGCTCATATAATAACACCTGAAGATGTCATATGACTTTCAGTGTCTTCATACAGCAGAGATGATATCATGAGCTTCAGCTTATCAGTGAATGGCGTTTAAATGCAGAAGTAAAAGAATTATGAGCATTAATGCTCTTTTCACAGAACATGTTTTGTTTGTCAAGACCACAAAGAACAGGAAACGTAATCAGGATTTACAGGATTTAGTGATGATTAGATTTGCTGTTTCTGAATAACTTTGCTTATTCGTGCTGAATATGTGGATGACACACACACACACACACACGTGTCTGGTTCACTATCTTTGTGGGAACTCTCTTTGTGGGAACTCTCCATAGAGGTATAACTTTAATGGGCTGTGAGTGCCGGTGTCCTGCCGGATGTGTCCACGTTACTCACAGAACAGGAATCTGTGTGACGCTGTAGAGTGTGTGTGTGACATGCCTCATCATGTGCCATCATGTCTTATCCAGTCATCTGCAGAGTTTGAAGTGTCATGTCTGCCTTTTTACACAGGACATTGATATTGAAGTTTCGTCCTCCCTGTGGAAAGTCTTCTGATGTTTGGCTGTTAGTGTGGTGCTTAGTGGAGGAAATCATCTTTCTTACTGAACAGTCTCAGATCCCGTGCGTCTGTGCAGGTGATGACGGTTTAATCGAAGCTCAGCATCATGGATGAGGACATCAAACCGTTACTGGGATCAGTGCGAGCTGGGGAGTATTACACTGATTCACTGGACCCCAAACAGAGGAGGTACTGAGTGAGTGAGTGAGTGAGTGAGTGAGTGAGTGAGTGAGTGAGTGAGTGAGTGAGTGAGTGAGTGAGTGAGTGAGTGAGTGAGTGAGTGAGTGAGTGAGTGAGCGAGCGAGCGAGCGAGTGAGTGAGTGAGTGAGTGAATGTGAAAGAGTGACTGTGAGTGAGTGAGTGAGAGAGAGTGAGTGTGAGTATGAGAGAGTGTGTGAGTTTGAGTGTGGAGTACTACACTGATTCACTGGACCCCAAACAGAGGAGGTACTGTGTGTGAGAGTGAGAGTGAGAGTGAGAGTGAGTGTGAGAGTGAGTGAGTGTGAGAGTGAGTGAGTGTGAGAGTGAGTGAGTGTGAGAGTGAGTGAGTGAGTGTGGAGTATTACACTGATTCACTGGACCCCAAACAGAGGAGGTACTGTGTGTGTGAGTGAGTGTGAGAGTGAGTGTGAGAGTGAGTGTGAGAGTGAGTGTGAGAGTGAGTGTGAGAGTGAGAGTGAGAGTGAGAGTGAGAGTGAGTGTGAGAGTGAGAGTGAGAGTGAGTGTGAGAGTGAGTGTGAGAGTGAGAGTGAGAGTGAGAGTGAGAGTGAGTGTGAGAGTGAGTGAGTGTGGAGTATTACACTGATTCACTGGACCCCAAACAGAGGAGGTACTGTGTGTGAGTGAGAGTGAGTGTGAGAGTGAGAGTGTGAGTGTGTGAGTGAGTGAGTGAGTGTGTGAGTGAGTGAGTGAGTGAGTGAGTGAGTGAGTGAGTGAGTGTGAGTGTGAGAGTGAGTGAGTGAGTGAGAGTGAGTGTGAGAGTGAGTGTGGAGTATTACACTGATTCACTGGACCCCAAACAGTGGAGGAAGTGTGTGTGAGTGTGAGAGTGAGTGAGTGAGTGTGAGAGTGAGAGTGAGTGAGTGAGAGTGAGTGTGGAGTATTACACTGATTCACTGGACCCCAAACAGAGGAGGTACTGTGTGTGAGTGTGAGAGTGAGAGTGAGAGTGAGAGTGAGAGTGTGAGTGTGTGAGTGAGTGTGAGAGTGAGTGAGTGAGTGAGTGTGAGTGAGTGAGTGAGTGTGAGAGTGAGTGAGTGAGTGTGAGAGTGAGAGTGAGTGTGAGAGTGAGTGTGGAGTATTACACTGATTCACTGGACCCCAAACAGTGGAGGAAGTGTGTGTGAGTGTTACAGACATGTGTGCAGAGCAGCATCCTAGTCTAGATCAGCTTTCTCATTCTGAGATGCTCCTGAACCCTGTTTGCTCATGATCCTTCAGGCCGTTTCATGTGGAGCCCAGGAACATCGTGGAGGACTCGTCGGCCCAGGAGAGGGTTTCTGCTCAAGCTGCGGTGCTGAGCAGCAGAGTCCACTACTACAGCCGTCTCACCGGCTCCTCAGACAGACTGCTGGTGGGTCACCGTCCACAGCTTACTACCAGCACCAGCACAGGCTTCACAAGCGCTTCTGTGTGAGGACAAACATGACAATAGCAACAATAGGTTTATGAGGTTTATTAAAGGGACAGTTCACCCAAAAAATACAATTAGCCTATGATTTACTCACTCTAAACTCATCCTAGGTGTAAATGACATTCAAAGCTTTATAATGGCAGTGAATGGCTGTTTCTAATTTGAAGTCCATCAAAGTGCATCTATCCATGATAAAAGTGCATCTGTCCATGATAAAAGTGCATCTGTCCATGATAAAAGTGTATCTATCCATGATAAAAGTGCATCTATCCATGATTAAAGTGCATCTGTCCATGATAAAAGTGCATCTGTCCATGATAAAAGTGCTTCTATCCATGATAAAAGTCAATCTATCCATGATAAAAGTCAATCTATCCATGATAAAAGTGCATCTGTCCATGATAAAAGTGCGTCTGTCCATGATAAAAGTGCATCTGTCCATGATAAAAATGCATCTGTCCATGATAAAAGTCCATCTGTCCATGATAAAAGTCCATCTGTCCATGATAAAAGTGCATCTATCCATGATAAAAGTGCATCTGTCCATGATAAAAGTGCATCTGTCCATGATAAGTGCATCTGTCCATGATAAAAGTGCATCTATCCATGATAAAAGTGCTTCTATCCATGATAAAAGTGCATCTGTCCATGATAAAAGTGCTTCTATCCATGATAAAAGTGCATCTATCCATGATAAAAGTGCATCTGTCCATGATAAAAGTGCATCTGTCCATGATAAAAGTGCTCCTATCCATGATAAAAGTGCATCTGTCCATGATAAAAGTGCTTCTATCCATGATAAAAGTGCATCTATCCATGATAAAAGTGCATCTATCCATGATAAAAGTGCATGTTTTTCATTGATTCATTCATTCTACCCCTTTCCAATATTGGTTTACAATGATTTTAAACGTATAGTTTACCCAAAAATGTAAATCCAGTCATTGTGTACTCGCACTCATGTCATTTGTTGTGTTTATGCAGCATGTAATACAGGTTTGCATCGACATGAGCGTGAGCAAACGATGACAGATTTCAGTTTTACCCGTGAGCTTGCACTGTGACTAGCAGAGCAGACGATTAAGTTGTTAGTGGGAATTGTCTGAGATCGTGCTGTAGTTTGAAGGCTATCCTGCCTCGTTTCACTGATATTTATGCCGTTTTGAACCTTTGTAATTAAATGATCCAGTAGCTTTGATTTTTCCTTTTTTGTTTTTCCTGGTTTGGTTTGTGGAGGATGCATTTCTAAAACCAGATTAACACGGTCTTCAACCATGAATTTCACTTTCCAGCAGTGTTTTAGGAGAGCACATCACTTGTTTGGGGACTCCTGAAGTTTGTGATCTAGTCCTGTACTGTGATGTAATGCATTTGTTTTTGCACCTTATCTTCCTCAGGCACCGCCAGACCATGTGATTCCTTCTCTCGAGGACCTCTATATCTACAGTCCACTGGGAACAGCGTTCAAAGTGCAGGGAGGCGACAGTACGGCCAAAAACCCCAGCATTGTCACAATGTAAGAGCAATCTCAAAAAGGCTTTTAATGCAGTGCTTTTCACACACAGTTATGAAGTGCCAAAGCTAAACGCAGCCAGAATGTTATGCCGAGTTGATTACCAAAAGACAACCAATCAGAAAACAAAACAAAACTCGCCTTGTTAAATATGCATGGGCTTTAAACAGTAGAGCTGTTCAGTCGTATCGCCTGAGGGAACGTTAATGCGTACAGCAGTGTTATTTGTGTAGTCCTTTTAAGGAATGTTAAGACGAGCAGAGTGGATTTACCTGGTGACATTTTTACAGAAGTACAAGCAGTTATTAATACTTATATTGTGTGTGTGTGTGTGTGTGTGTGTGTGTGTGTGTGCGTGCGCAGATTTGCCATATGGAACACTATGATGGGAACATCTATATTAAGTATACCATGGGGAATAAAACAAGTAAGTTTACTTTGTGTGTGTGTGTGTGTACTGTTTTTATTTGACTCACTGCAGGCTATTATGTATATAAATAATTGTTGTCTCTCTTCTAGGCTGGTTTCACTCTGGGCATCATCATCATTGTTCTCATGGGCCTGCTGACGCTTTACTGCTGCTACAGAGTGTTAAAGTCCACAAAGTCCATTCGTAAGCCAACCACATGACTTCACTCAAGTTACAGCCATTCTTTCACGTTTACAGCCGCAATACACAAGGCTCATGTCATGAAAGATATATGCACCAATGCTACATTTTTTTCCCATATATCCTAATCATTTTTTAACACGCATGTATTCATTACTTCATTAATTCATCAATTTATACATTGTTTACATTAATACATTATTAGCTAACTGCGTGATTTGAACATTTCTGAAATGCATAACTTGGACCGTCTCCTCTGATAACAGATCACTCTAAATTGTGATGTAGACACATGGTAGTTGTGTATCTCTCAATGGAGGGTCAGAAAGCTCTCAGATTTCATCAAAAGATCTTCACTTGTCTTCTGAAGATGAATGAAAGTGTTACGGGTTTGGAACGACATGAGGGTGAATAAATGATGACAGAATTTTAATTTCATCTCTTTAACTTGTGTAACCGTGCATTCTACAGTATTTCCATTATTGGGCAGGTTTATCAGGTGTTTAACCCTATAAATCCTACTTTATCATAAATGTAGGGCCTCTAAATTATCAACATTATCAGAACTTAACGCAAAACTTTGCTTTTACGCCCCGTAATGTGACTGGGCATTGTGGGCAAGTTTTAGCCTTGATCGGGCGGTTTTGAATAGCAATTGTGCTGGGTGTGTTACTCAAACCTGGCAACCCTGCACATACTGGACTGAAGCAACTTGATTATCCATACACAATTTTTCATTTTACATCAGGCTTTTGAGGAATGTTTATTTGTTCATCTCTGTCATTGCATTATGTTTTAAAACTTTGACCATAACACTAAATAAATAAAGCGTTTAAATATCATCTTACAAAGACATTTTTGGCGGATTAAGTGTGAAAACTGATATTTATTCACATTCTTTTGTCAGTAGTCAAGTAGGCCATACAAATATCAGCATCTGATCCAAATTGCATATTGTTGCTCTTTTTGGGCCTCTGAATAATATTGAGGCCCTCTTCAAGTTTGAGCTCTATATTCTAACGTTGATAATTTCTAATTTGATAATTCAGTTGTATCAAATATTATACTCCACAACAAACACTATTTTTCTTTTAGGATTCTTTGCCTAGAGGTTCTTTATAGGCCTATTGCTCCATTTCAAAACATTGGGATTTTCCTGACTTATTCCATATGTCATGTTCACAGAGATAACCTGGATTCTGTGTAACGTGCAGCTCTGTCTTTCAGCTTATATGGATACCTCAGACTGGGAGTTTCCTGATGTGTGTAAATATTACTTTGGGGCATTTGGAAAATGGTCGAGTCTCGTCTTCTCACTGGTGTCACTGGTTGGTGCAATGGTGGTCTACTGGGTTCTCATGTCCAACTTCCTGTTCAACACAGGGAAATTCATTTACAGTAAGTGATAGTTTCCCCCAGCATTCCTCGTGTTTTCTGCTGTCCATTAGCGGATGGGATGGGGATGTTTTCTAGAAAGATCTGTATAACTGCTTGTATATTTCGCCTCTACAGACTATGTTCACAATGTCAGCTCATCGGATATTTTTGGCACAAATGGAACAGATGGAGGTGAGTCGTCATAGTGATTTATTATCATGATTATTATTAGTAGTAATAGTAGTAGTAGTAATCGGTTTGAAGTCGTGAGCCTGGTCTCTTTGGATTCCTCGATCCATTCAGAGTCTAATAAAACCCCTGGTTTAATGGTTTGATTCTTTTTTTTTTCTCTCAAAATGCTGTATTTTATTTGAACAACTTGGTAAATGTCATTGGGACGATGCCCTGACATACTGGGGTGATTTTGAGACGGCACCATCTAGTGGTTGGGAAGTTATGCATGAAACATGAGTCCGTCAGCCATATTGCCTAGAGAAGGTTTTTGACAATCCTCTCACAAATTTTGACCATATTTTTGCATCATATCATTTTCAGACATAGCCTCACAAAAATTATTCACTATATTTGTGATATTCCAAACCATTTTTGTGACACTATAACAAATGTGATCATGAAGATCAAAACGAAAATGTTTTTAAAAAAAATTATTTGTTGCTTTTTAGAAAATCTACTTATAACTTTAGAGCTGATTTGCCCTAAACATATCGTTTTTTTAAACACTGATCCAATATTGGGATGATTAGAGATGTTTAGACATGCTCATTTGGCTATTGAATCTGCATTTCATGTCATTCCTTCATTCTAAATGAGAAGGTGTGTTTCTCTTGCACCAGTGATATGCCCGTATCCAGATGTGGATCCACACAGGAACAGCTGCACTCTCCTGAACTACGCGAGTGAGAACGGCACAGGTCACGTGTTTGACCTCTGGTGGAGTAAAACCAACACCATCCCGCTGTACCTCATCCTTCTGCTGCTGCCGCTGCTCAACTTCCGCTCCGCGGCCTTCTTCGCCAGGTTCACCTTCCTGGGTATGACCTTTATTTTCACAGCTAGAGGGCTAGTTTCATGAAAACAATTTTTTTAGTCAAGAAAGACATTTAGATATCAAGGCATTTGGCAGATGCACATGTGTCCACTAGGAATTGAGGGTGTAATAAGTGTAGCTATATTAGCCTGTCATGTGTGTATTAGTATAGACTGGATGTTGGGGGTACTAGTTTATTAATGATCTTGCACTCCAAGACAAGTATTTTGGACTTGATCTGATCTGGGATGGCGAGTTAGTGCAAGGAGTGTAGCAGCGATGTGAAAATACTTGGAGAGGTTAAATGTTGAACTGGGTCAGTTGCATCGGTCTAGAAGACTCCCAAAACCCTCGCATAACCGGTCATTATCACATGAAACTGGTCTATTGAGATGTAGTAATCTTGCCAGTGGTGTTTTCTGACTGATATGAACAGCAGCTTGCGTTTTCAGCAGTGTCAACCTGTTGTCTGAGAGGCTTTCGTTGATTTTCACAGGCACTGTATCAGTGGTCTATCTCATCTTTTTGGTCACGTATAAAGCTATCCGCCTGGGCTTCCACCTGGAGTTCCACTGGTTCGATTCTTCAATGTTTTTTGTTCCAGGTAAAGCAATCTTTTTTTCTTTTCCTCCAATCTTGCAACTTCTTGAGAAAGAAGTCATGAAATCACCTGTGAACACATTTTGAAGACATATCTATGGTTCTTCATTCATTTCCTTTTTCATACGACTCTGTTACCCGTTGTAGTAAACTCAAAAGAGCCACAAGCTCGGCATTGTGTAGTTGAAGCGTTAAAAGTTTCAGAAAGCTAATTCAACTTTGACCCCATTTGCTGTTTAACTTTTGAACACAACCAATAGCCCCTTTCACACTACAACCCCTGTAAATTACTGTACAATATATTTGATTGCTGGACAATTTGCATGACATTAAATGATAATGAAATGTCCAATTCAAGTGCACAACCAGGCATCCAAAGATCGAAACGTTTTGCGCACAAACATTTAGTTTGTCATGTGAAAGAGAACTGTGGTGGTGTGAATAAGCACGTACTGATTTATGTGAGATGTGTGGTTGTCTCTGTCTTGATCTAGAGTTCAGATCACTGTTTGTGCAGCTGAGTGGAGTTCTCACATTAGCATTTTTCATTCACAACTGCATCATCACGCTTATGAAGAGCAACCGACATCAAGAAAACAACGTGAGTGTCCTCCGCCGTCATCATCACTGCATGATTACGAACTCCGCACATTCAGATTCCACACATTATACTTGTGCATTGTGTGCAAAGGTGACTGAGACAGATAGTGTTGCTAAATCGACAGCGTTGGACTTTCTACAAAGGGGAAATAAGAGTTGAGTCATTGTGGTTGAGCTGTCAGAAATACCCTCACTGTCAGCCATCTTTCTGTCGGTCATGATTCTTGGACATCTGTGTGGTTTGGTCATAACGCTTCGTCTAGTCACTGCGCAAACACAGGAAATGTTTATGATAACAACATGATGATTTCTCTTCTCTTTTTTTATATTGCAGTGAGCCTCACTAAACCTTTTCAAGAATACCTATATAACATTTCACCAAAAAAATGGGTTATATATATATATTGCATAAAGAAATTTGATCCCGTTAAGATGCTCTAGAACAGGGTTTCCTAAACCGGGGTTCGTGAAGGAACCGCAGGGGGTCCACGAGCTGAAGAAAACCTAATAATGAATGAAATCAAATCTAAAATTAAAATAATCCAATTGGCCTGAACAATAAATGTAAATAAACCTGAAATCGCGACTATATCTTCTGAAATCAAAGGCTGTGATTTACCTGAAGAAGCGTAAGTCTGTTGCTCCGTGTGTTTCAGAGTGAAGACGCTTCATTTACACACACGCGCTCATCGTCTAGAGCTTATCAGAGCAGCGCATGACCACTGAGGGACAGACTTACCGTCTTCTCCAGGCCATTCACTATAGCTCCGACATCACATAATTCTACACAGATCATGTTGGCTGGAGATTTTCGACTTTTCTTGTAAAGATATTTTTGCAGTGTTTCGTCATCAGAATAATCCAAAAGCACATACATAACTGTACCGGCCACTGAAGAGATGTCTGTCTGTCGTTAGTCCTGTGTTTTTATTAAAGTGTGTATATATAGTTAATTGTAGTATAAAGATAAGCTGCTTGTACAGTTGTTGTATTATCTGTTATTGGTGTGAGACTGTATTTGAGTGTGGTGTTCTCAGGTGCGGGATCTGTCCTTGGCTTACCTGCTGGTGGGATTGACGTACCTGTATGTGGGAGTGCTGATCTTCGCTGCTTTCCCATCACCACCGCTGTCTAAAGAGTGCATTGAACCTGTAAGACCTGCACACGGCACATCATCAGCGTTCAGTTGTTCAGAGTGAGCCATTAACTTCGAGCGGCCGTCTCCTTCTCGATTGCAGAACTTCCTGGATAACTTTCCCAGCGGGGATGTCCTGGTGTTCGTGGCGAGGACCTTCCTCCTGTTCCAGATGACCACGGTGTATCCGCTGCTCGGGTACCTGGTGCGCGTGCAGCTCATGGGACAGGTCTTCGGGGACCCTTACCCTGGGTCAGTATAACTGCTCACCAATCACTACAATAACCCAGTCTCACTATTACCCAACTAAATCACTACAATAACCCAGTCTCACTATGACCCAACTAGCACCAATCACTACAATAACCCAGTCTCACTATTGCACAACTAGCACCAATCACTACAATAACCCAGTCTCACTATTGCACAACTAGCACTAATCACTACAATAACCCAGTCTCACTATTGCACAACTAGCACTAATCACTACAATAACCCAGTCTCACTATTGCACAACTAGCACTAATCACTACAATAACCCAGTCTCACTATTGCACAACTAGCACTAATCACTACAATAACCCAGTCTCACTATTGCACAACTAGCACTAATCACTACAATAACCCAGTCTCACTATTGCACAACTAGCACTAATCACTACAATAACCCAGTCTCACTATTGCACAACTAGCACTAATCACTACAATAACCCAGTCTCACTATTGCACAACTAGCACTAATCACTACAATAACCCAGTCTCACTATGACCCACCTAGCACTAATCACTACAATAACCCAGTCCCACTATTACACAACTAGCACTAATCACTACAATAACCCAGTCTCACTATTGCACAACTAGCACTAATCACTACAATAACCCAGTCTCACTATTGCACAACTAGCACTAATCACTACAATAACCCAGTCTCACTATTGCACAACTAGCACTAATCACTACAATAACCCAGTCTCACTATTGCACAACTAGCACTAATCACTACAATAACCCAGTCTCACTATTGCACAACTAGCACTAATCACTACAATAACCCAGTCTCACTATTGCACAACTAGCACTAATCACTACAATAACCCAGTCTCACTATTGCACAACTAGCACTAATCACTACAATAACCCAGTCTCACTATTACACAACTAGCACTAATCACTACAATAACCCAGTCTCACTATTGCACAACTAGCACTAATCACTACAATAACCCAGTCTCACTATTGCACAACTAGCACTAATCACTACAATAACCCAGTCTCACTATTGCACAACTAGCACTAATCACTACAATAACCCAGTCTCACTATTGCACAACTAGCACTAATCACTACAATAACCCAGTCTCACTATTGCACAACTAGCACTAATCACAATAACCCAGTCTCACTATGACCCACCTAGCACTAATCACTACAATAACCCAGTCCCACTATTACACAACTAGCACTAATCACTACAATAACCCAGTCTCACTATTGCACAACTAGCACTAATCACTACAATAACCCAGTCTCACTATTGCACAACTAGCACTAATCACTACAATAACCCAGTCTCACTATTGCACAGCTA
Organism: Meda fulgida; assembly: GCA_030578275.1. NCBI lineage: Eukaryota > Metazoa > Chordata > Actinopteri > Cypriniformes > Leuciscidae > Meda > Meda fulgida. The sequence goes on along the minus strand of CM060625.1, from coordinate 1,343,166 downwards.
GCACTAATCACTACAATAACCCAGTCTCACTATTACACAACTAGCAACTACCACCTTTGCCTCAACTACCAATAAGCAGTAATAAGGAGTTTAAGTTCAGGTATTGCGTGACTTTAGGGATGTAGAATATGGTCATACAGAATAAGGCATTAATATGTGCATTATAAGTACTAATAAACAGACAATATGCATGCTAATAAGCAACTAGTTAATAGTGAGAATTGGACCTTAGCATTTGTTCAGGTTCTTGGCATTCTGTCTGTAAAAATGTTGTTACAAACATGTTTGTGGCACTTAAAGTAACATTATATTAAATGGTTTTATGATTATATAGGTAACTTTAGAGACCGTTGGTTTGCAGAACAAGTGTTTGAACTAATTTTAGCATTTTTTTTTAAACCAGTAGATGTCCTCAGCAAGTTTCAATTGATTCGAAACAGCAAATTACGTGAAATAATTGTGAAATGAAGTTTTGCTTCTGCGTTCTGTAAAGCTGCCTGACGCGTCCACTGAAACACACGCAAGTCTTTATGGCTCCTCTGAATGAAATAAGGGTAGAACAAAAAGCATCCTTGTCAGAGCTCAGACATAAATATCATTATATGTATATAAAATATTGTCAAAAGGTCCACTTTTCCACTGTTTTGAACAGTAAACGAGCAGGCTTTAACAAATAACCGATATAAAGCAAAGTCTGTTGACTCGCCGGTCATATTTGAGATGGCTCTCAGGCATCCAAGAACAAGTCCTGTCTATTTGAATGGGAGAATCCTGAAATCTCAAGCAATGCTTGCAGAACTCAAATCAGCAACAAAATCTGTCATGAACTGACGCACACATGTAGGTTCTTATCCTCAAATAGCATTAAAAAAAGTGTATTTTTCAGGGTAGAGCCGACAATGCTGTTCTGTAAAGTATGAATGTAATCTGGACGCACTACATCCGCCATGATGTCATTATCATGTGATCCATCAGTGCCAGTTACATCGCTTCACTGTCATTCACAATCCTCTCCTGTGGCCTCATGGGATAGTGAAGTGCGTTTATAGGTTACCTTGTTTTATTTAGAGGCTAGCTAGGACTTATTCTGCCATATTGTACATTGCACTTTCTCCCATTCATTGTGGACCGTCTTTGTATATCTAAGGCTTTGTATAAAGTAACATTGAAAAGCATCAGCACACCTAATGTCCTTTAAAGGGTGATAAAACACTCAAACACATTTTTGAGATGCGTGTTGCACATTATTGAAAAACATTAGGATCTATTATTTTTAATTTTAAGAGCAAAATTAGTTATTAGTAATTTGAGACTGAGTGGCCTAATCCTTTTAGAAGCTGCTTTCTCATAATTATTCGTGACATCATGTGACATATGTCCAAGTTGAAAGATGGGCTGTGAGTAAGGATGCACGATATATATCAGCCACCATATCGGTATCTGCCATTATATGTTCATTTTTAATGTTAGCATTATCGGACTGGACCGAAAAGAACATTTGACCGATATATTAAAGTCGATAAATAATGTATTATTTCCTTGAGCTGAGATTCTTCAGATGCGCACTGTTCAACATGATGGTTTCAAATAGTTTGAAATATGATTAGAATCACTTTAAGGAAAATATAAGACAGTGCAACATGTGTAGCACAAGTCTGTCATATGGGCTACATAAAAGTATAATCAGAACATTATAAATGAATGTTTGGGACATGGCTTTTAATGGTGAGACTAGTATTTTGCAATCGGCTTTCAAATATAAAAGAATGATCTGTTATCAGTATTGGCCAGAATGTTCATATCAGTGCATCTCTAGTTGTGAGTGTTTGTTGCTTTTGAGTTTGACTGTCTGACACTGATCGCAAACATCATTCATCTTTACACTCATCAAACCACTCACATTTGTAAAACGGTGTGTATTTAAAAAGTTATTAAAATTGCGAAAGCGCACTCACACATAGACTTGTACACTGAAGCTGACCCGAGTCGTCTTGTGTTTCATGGCCCGATCATGACGCTTCAGCTCGTATTGTGGATGTTACGCTTCTCTTGTTCAGTTCTGCTACATCAGCACTCATAAACAATTAAAAAACCCCATGAAAATGATCATACTCAATGCTTGGAAATCATATGTTATGAGCTGATTATTACAGACACTGTATATTTACAAGAATGATCTTAGAGATTTGCGTTATCCCTTGTTTCTCCATTCCTAGTTTCCTCCACGTGTTTGTGCTGAACGTGCTTGTTGTGGGAGCTGGAGTAGTGACGGCCAGGTTTTTCCCCAACATCGGCTCCATCATCAGGTAAGAGCAGTGCAGGGTGTTAGCAGGGCCCGTCCGACTGGGGTTTGAAACGCTGTGTTTGTGGGCAGGTATTCGGGGGCCATCTGTGGGCTGGCCCTGGTGTTCGTGCTTCCCTCCCTGATCCACATGGTGTCTCTGAGACGCAGAGGAGAGTTGCGCTGGCCCTCGGCGCTCTTCCACGGCCTCCTCATCCTCCTGGGGGGGGGCAATCTGCTGGGACAGTTCTTCATGTGACGCACTGAGTCCTGACGTGGTGCTGGAGGGATTAACCTACGAAACCAGCACACTTGAATTTCATTTCAAGAAACTCTCTCGAAGGCACCAAACATCGAAGTTTTGACATTTAAAAAAAGCTATACATTTGTGACATTGCTTTTTACTGCTCTTACTAGCGCACGACCAGCTATTTCAACACGGATTTCATCATATAAAAAATGTATTGTATTTTTCTTTCTAATCATAATAATCGCCATGATTTGATGGAGATTGAAAGGTTCGGATGCGAGTGTTACATGTGGTGATGTTATTCCTGGAGCTTTCATCTGCTGCTTCTTCAGTGGTTCTCAGCTGAGCGGGAGGAAGTCAGGTGACCTCGAAGCTCCAGGCCCGCTCACTGTCAGTGTTGTGAAAGCTGTCGTTTCAGTGTATTGAAATATAACCTGTGTGATTAATGGATAAATAAAGGGAAACTTAAGCCTCTAGACGGTTACAGACGCACATTTCCTGATGACTGTCTTTCTGTCATTCTCCAGCTGAATCTGAGCGTACTGATGCATTCTGGGTGAGGTCATGTCACTTTATGAAGTATGTGCACAACAATAAGGGAAGCTTAAATTTGCACACTTTTGTGAGATTCCAGA